>VDFB02193617.1:0-10532 GCA_007258455.2 Sequoia sempervirens
CACCTCAACTCATAGACCATCTCTCTCTACCCATAGCTCCTCCTCATACTACGATGCTGCATCGGCTACAAACCTAAAATCCCTCTCACCCTTTGCCTGTGCCCTAGCCACCTCTACTCACATCATGCTCACCTCTGCCTCTAGTCTACATCTTGCAGCCTTTGCATCTCTTAGTCTATGCTCGATGATTTTTAATCTCGCCATGGCCCCTCTCAACAGTATAGTCAGATCCTCTGCTATTGATGAAACCATGGCCAATAGGGGAATATCATGAACATCCATATCTATCACCTCCACCTCAACATCCTCTCTCCCATCCATCATCTCCACATATGCCTCATCTCTCACATCCTCTGCCTTGATCTCCACCTAGGCTCTCCTCTGCAATCTCGTCCTCACCCTCCCCTACTGTGTTATGGCCCCAACCTCCATCTATCCTCTTTCCTACTTCCCTAGTACTCTAGCTGCCTCTTGCCCTCTCCCCTCCTCTACCTTGATCCCCACTTTGGCTCTCCTCCACTGTCTCCTCCTCCTCATCCTCTCCTACTTCCCTGTGGCCCCAACCTTGCCCTATCCTCTATCTTGTTTTCCTATGGCCCTCACATCCCCCTGCTACCCCGTTGCTCTAGCTGCCTCCTTCCATCTCCTTTTCTATCCCCTCCTCACTCTCCTCTAGCCTACCAATTGAAGCTCATCCATTAGCCCAAACCCTAGTGCCCCCACAATTGGCTCCTCTAGAGTAATCCATGGAGGCTGGTGATGGGTATGCCATGTGACATATCGAATTGTCACTCATGCCTCTACTTCCCCTTGGTCCTACACAGGTAGGGTATTAGCTGCAATGTCTCCCAGTGCTCTCTCACAAACCTTGGTGAAATCTGCTCTGCCCATGGCTGCTCTCATGTAATTCATCAAAACCTCTCTGATCCACGTGGAATGTCTTGTGTAATCCCAAACTCTCTGGTCACTCTGTTTGGCCTATGTGCCTCCATTGTCCATGGCTTCCTCCACTGTCTTTCTCCCATCTATTGGGAATAGTCATCCATGCCCCCTAACTAGTTTTTATGGGAGGATTTTCCCAATCCTATGGAAAATCCACCCTCCCCTATTTTTCCCCTTACCCGTTTCGGGTATTTCTTTTCTTTTTTCTGGGTAAATTTACCCTCTAATGGGGAAAATTCACCCCCCTCTCCTTCGCCTCTAACAGGCTATTCTACCTACCCAATGAGAAAAATCCAAAATTTTCCACTAATCCATTTTCCTAAACTACCTCGATCTCAAAACCCACGTTTTCATACAAGCATTAAAATTCAAAATTATACCAAAAAATGATTAAAATCACAAAGAGGGTTTTGACCCTAACCTAGCGTGGAACCGCATGCTCGTGGAAGAACCGCTGTACCTCGTGCCCTCGGTGGATGATGTCAGAATCGTAATCCTCTGGCATCCTCATCTCCTCATCTCCTTCCTCTTCTCTTCACTCTCTCTCACTCAACTGCCAGGTGTGCAAATGAGGAGTGGTAATTTCTAAAATTACCTTATATAACCTTTTCCCTCCTTTTATTTAACTTTTTTAAGTGAAGGGTATTTTTCCCTTTTATTTAAAACCTCTTTTTTTTCAACTAATCCTCTCCCTTCCCAGGGCCGCCATTTGCAAACCGTGTGTCCATTTGACTCTGTTCAAAACCCAATCTTCATGGTTTTTTGAGCTATATCCAACTGTACCTTTTGTTTCCTCATATCGAGAAGTTTCCCGAGGCCCCTATTTCTTCCCCAACCACCCTCTCGAGGGGGAATACCCTACCATTTTCCCCCATTCCTCCGTCATGGTCATTCCTTTGCAAGATTGGGGCATCTTCTTTCATTTCCCTCCATTTGGGCAGCTCACATAACTCCTATGCTCGGGCATCATTTTCTAGTCGCTTCCTATATAGAGTCATTTGCATGTTATTTTTCTTCGAAACACTGTTATTCTAACAATATTTCAAAGAGGGCAAAAATGTAGACATCCAAATTTAACCACTCCCATATGGTCAAATCCACCTCTTTTATCCACCTATTTCATCAATATTAATTAAATAGCTTATTTAATCAATATTTCCCCTTTCCTTAAGGTTCGTAAAGTATTTAAATTTATAATTAAATACTTTACCTTTCATCCTTTCTATAAATTAAATAAATAAGTCAATTTATTTAATTTGGTCATTTAGCCTTTTTGGAATTTAAATCAATTTTAAATTCCTCTTTTTCTCTCTCCTTGTCACATCCTCCATAACCCTCTTTTAATCTGGATTAGTTTAATTAAACTATGATTAAGATGTGCCCACCTTGAATCAAGATTAATGTCACATCCTTCATATTTGTCCACTTGCCCCTAATCCCTCATTAATCTTCTTAATCACCTATTTGCACAACCTTAATCTAATCACATACCATCTTTGGCATGTACTCCAAGTCAACATTTCATAAGTTCTTTCCTTTTTAAGCACTTGACCTCTTCCCCATGTGAATTTAAAATTCACATTTATTCATTCAATGCATTTCTCTTCCCCATGCAAGTTTTTGGGAAATTCTAAATTCCCTCACTTGTCACATCAGTCACATGGGGTCAAGAAGCTTCCATTATAAGGACCTTGTCTTATCCACAAGGTACTTCCAATCATGTGAATTTAAAATGCAGATTTATTTCTCCAACCACTTCTCTCTTCCCCATGATGATGTGTGAGGAATTCGTTCCTCATGTCAACTATCAACTTCCCACATGGGGACAAAGAGTTCCTTTTTGAAGAAATCTTCTCCCCATCCCAGGTATTTGCAGAGTACCTCCCTCACTTGTCCTTGTATGACACTTCATCCTCCACATGGAAAGATGTGAGGGCCTTATGAGTCCTCAACTCACCACCCACAACCCTTCATCTTTTCCATGTTAGCAAAATCTTGAATGTCCTTTTCTCTAGAGATTCTTTCCTTAAAATGGAATATTTTCTCTCAATTCATTCATTCATCACATTCACATTTTGAAACTCAAGTTCTCTAACTCAAGAATTCTTTAACAAACTTGTACTGTCAATTCATCAACCTCCATTATTACACCTTCAAGCTCATCTTGCATCCATTCTAGACATTTATCCAAATACCCACCTTCATCATTTGGATCTCCATTGAATCCTCATCACTTTGCATGTCATTTTAGTCCATTTTGCCATCAAGGAGCACACATAACATCAACTATCAAAGGGACAACCAAGTTTCAACTCATACAAGGTATAAATTTGCAATTTTTCATCATTATTTTGTTTGAGTTTAATGTAGCCCAATCTTGGGGTGTTGAAGTGTTATTTTATTTCTTTGTATTTCTTTATATTTTGCATCATTTAGCATAAGTAAATAGCACTGCTCACACATACACATATAATCATATAAACCATATAATGCTAATATATTGTAACTATAATTCCATCATCATATTTAATGTTCAAGTCTACATAATGGATATAAAAGGATCGTATAATTTAGGAATATTATCTGGAAATGTATCTAAATGTATCTTGAAACATGTATAAAAACAACAAAAAAAAGCTATTATCTAGACCAAATAGCCTTTTGCTTTTCCCAAAGAAAAACACTAGGGATCTTGATTGTACTAATTAGCAATTTGTCTCAGGTCCATAACTATGTTAACACCTTGATCTCAAATAAAAACCTTGATATTGTAAAAGGTACCTCATCCTGATAGTTCTTGCTCTCTCGCATTCATCACCCTTCTCCCCAATTCAATGTGGGATGGGATAAAGGAGAATAGGTGGATGAAAAGTGAGTGGCATCCAATGAACTCCCTTGTTGATATCGATTTCCATGTAATTGTGTGCCCTTTGAAGCATAGCAGTGAAGTTATGCATGAAATGTGGCTCTTTCTTCTGTAGTTCAGGTGTTAGACTGTTCCATCTATTTTGCACATACTTATAACACTGTTGTCCTACACCCATAGCTAGCATTTTCATTATGTCATAGTCTGCCTCCCTAAGCTTCATGATTTTCTTACCTACTCCCTTATGTGTAAGAAGTTTCAACCATTCATCAATGACTGCATTTGGATCCTTAGCCTCTCTTCTGATTGGGAGTGCAATGGATTTCTCTTTCTCTTCATACTCTTCCATAATGGTGTAAGATGTACGAAGGTTGTTGCACAATCTCTAGAAGACCTTTTCACTGTCTCCTTCCTGGAACCTGATACCAATGGGTTCTTGTTGAGCTTGGATGAATAACCAAGACCTGCTCCAACTCTTCTCCAAGAGTTTTCCACTTGTGCTTTACCTTGGAAGACCAACACCTCTTTTGAAACTAGTATACTCTCTCTTGGACTTAGAAGAATCTAAGTGCCAACTTCATCATCAAACTTGAACTGCTTGTAGGGGAGCTAGAGGTACTGTAAACATGCCTTTCACATCCAATTAGATCCATTTAGGATGGCATTCAATCTTCACACTACCCGATTTCAAGAATTTGCCTTGGTGAGGCCTAATTCCTTGTAGCCCTTACCAGTCACCTTTTTTCTTTTCCTGTCTAAACTCTCCAAACAGCCTAGAAAATAAATTGCACTTTTGGACACCCTTTTCAGTCCTTTAAAGCATTCACAGGGTTTCAGACCCCTGTCTCCTCTGTACAATAGATCCCTACAATCAAGGGTAAAAGGGCTATTAGGCCTAATTCTTAGGGTTTTACTGCTTTCTCATTCAAAGTTTCTTCTAATGGATTGATGGAAGCTTCAATCCTTCTGGCATGTGAAGATCTTACCTTACCCTACCTAATACCATGCTTTTTATGTACAGTACTTATAACCCCTGCCTATGTTCTTCACTTTTCTCTCTCAAACTCCTAACCGGACTGTCCTAGCTTGCCTAGGGTTTGAGTTTGATAATCCTTGCTCCATTCCCTAAACTTCCTACTGCTAAATATATATAAGTGATTGGCTCCCCTGTCATTTCAATCCAATCTCAGGGAAATCCCATGGTTAGATTTTATGGGGGAGCCATTCAAAGATTGACTGCTCAAAAACAACAATTACAACCCTCTAGACTCTAGACTGTGAAATCAAAACAACAAATCTACTCTAAACCACTTGATTTCTGAATGAAAGATACTCAAAACTATTCTAAGAACTCAAATACAGTGCTAAATCAGTATGTACAGTGCCTTTAATATCTCTTTTTTTCAAGATAAACAGGTAAACACAGGAAAATGCAGAAAGTTCTCTATTCCTTCAAACCAAAACTTGTTTACAATGCATCCTAACTACTATCTACGAGCCACCACACCTGCTTAGATGTCTTTGCCATGTTTCAAGGGAAGTTGATCGATCCCATACTCCTAATTTTTAGGGAATCCAAGACAGCTAAGTTGCATGCAACCTAACAATGTTGTCATGCAACTTTGCAATGTTCATTCTTGCAACTCTTTCCATCATCCTACATCTTAGGATCTCAATCTCCTTGATTCTGAGCCAACAACTCCCCTAACTACCTCTTGGCATCTTCTAACAACAAGGATGTGGTTATAACACATTTAAGGCTCAACCTTCCAACATAAGCTGTCTAAGACTAAATAAAGCAACATTTAACAACAATGATTAACTAAGATGACTTTAGTCCTAGTGACTAACTCACCACACACAAACAAGACTTTCTAAGGTCCAAATTAAACACACTAATACCCTGACTTGGCTAAGGTCAAGTACAAGCCAAAATTAATGACAAACAACATGGAGGTTAGCCTAGGTGCTCCTGCACCATATAATATCACCTCTAAGCTGTTCATTCCTATAGTAAGAGGCAAGTGCCCTAATATGAAGATCCCCTACAAATATTAAAGGGTTCCATTTTGTCTATTAGGTATTACATAGTTGTGCAAATAAAACTCACACAACTGATCCTGTTCTTCGGGTGTGGAAGCAACAAAAAATTCAAGAAACTCAAAATTTTAACTCATGCTAATTGAATGCTTGCTAACTAATATACTGAATTGAAAACATAAAAACCTTTATTGTAAAAGCAATGCATAATTTCTTGGTGGAGGCCTACACTTGACAATTTGTGCAGCCTTATATGCTATCTCCTCTAACTGAACTGCTATTTTATTTAGTTCCATATCTTTCTTAGATCCAATTCTTGATCATATTTTTCCTTTTCCTTTTTCCACTTCTTTTCTTGTGCAAAATTATTAGTTACCTTCCAAAAGTGGTAGCCAAGTAGGTAGGTTGTATGATAATCAGGAGTTTTAAGAGGAGGGGGTTTCTCATCTGGCACTACTAGTTCTTTGTCGCCTATCTTAGTAACAAACAATTGTGCCAACACATCTAGTTTAGTGCCATGACCGTATAACTATAATTTTTCCTCCATCTCCTACATTTTTACTTATCTTTCTTCATCCTTCTACTCATAATTTTTTACCAATTCCTCTAGGTGTTTAATTATGTCCAATGCCTCTTGGATTTATTTTCTTACATCTCTATCTTCAATGTAAAATTCCTCTGCATTTTCAAATTGCTCAACACTTTCTTTATAATCTCTAGGAATGGGGAAGGTTTCTATCCAGAATTTCTTGGCATTAAATATATATTTTGATTCAAAATAAGAAGTCATCACTACATAACTTCTCTTTTTCATTGGTATATTCACATTACTAGGAACATTCCCTTCTAATTTAGATTTATTTTCTACAATCATAACATTTTCCTGAGGTTTTCTTTTCTGATGTTGTTCTTCTTGAGGTTGTTCTCCCCAAGGTTGTTCTTTACCCATATCTTTTCTTTTAGGTTCCCCTATATTTTCTTTTGTGACACTTTGTTTCCTGAGCCTGCCAGAGCATCTAGGTGTGATTACTTCTTCCTCAATTTTCCTCTTTTCCTTTTTAACACTCTTTTTATTTTTAGGAACATCCTCCTTTTTTTGCTTTTGGGTATCCCTCTTTTTCTTTGAAATATCTTCTTCTGGTTTAGAGGGTATAGAGGAGATAGATACACTACCTCTTTGACTCTTAGATTTTTGTGACTTAGAAGAAGAAGGAGATTCCTCATTTATGAGTAGCTTAGATTATGGTTCTTTAGGTTCCTCATGCTCACTTTGGCTACGGGCAGGAGAAACCATAGGTGAAACATGAGGGTTTTCCTCATTAGGCTCATTTTTAGGCTCATTCTAGATTTTAGTATTCTAAGGTACTATGGGTGCATCCAAAAAACTATTAATGTCTATGCATTCCATAAAATCTTCCCACTCAACTTGTGGGTATTGAATCCTTAAACTCATATTTATCAATAAGGTGACTACGCAGTGATGAGAAAGGGAAGTATCAATCTATTTTCTCTGTTATTTTGAGGCCATTCATTTCAAAAAGTTGTAAAGAAAATTTGGTACATTCACTACCCTATTATGCATGAGATGACTCAATAATTTGAAATGGATTGTGTACAAAAGATTCTTCCTACCATCATAGGTAATATATCTAATAATATAAAAGGCACATCTTGCCCAAAAACAATGGAGAGAAAGTCTCTTTGTACCTTGCGATGAGGAATCTAACTCTTCACCTCGTATGCAGAATTCCTCTCAAGCTACAACTACATCGGCCTCTCAGTAGTCTTGTGAATTGTGCAATGGATATTTTAGATGCGTCAACTGACAATCCATTTACCATCACCTCATCATATTGAAGAGTGTATGCAAACCTTCTTGTTAAGTCATCACTAAATTCTGTAAAAATTTTAAAAAGTGGTCGAGCCAACCAACCCTTGTAAAGATGGGTAGGACTGCTACATCCTCTAGAATTTGTTGGTGAGTTGTTGGATCTCTTCTTATAATATTTCCTCCCATCCTTGCTTACTTCTCTGCTCAATGTACCAAATTCAGCTTTCAAAATTCAATTTAATCTTTCCTACCACCTTCAAACTCCTCTACCACATCAAAACCTATGTTTCCTCATATATCCTTATTACTATAACATACTACAATTGCAAGTTTCCTTATAAGTTAAAATCTAGTCTAAACTAAGCTCAAATTCTCATAAGTTCTTAGGGTTTCAAGTTTAGAAATTTTAAAAATGGCAATGAAAATAGTAGCAAAAATAAAACACAAGTAAGGGTTTTGCATGTCATGGTATTCATTAAATTTTATTTGGGTGGAATATTCAAAAGGACTGGAAAAAAGACCAAGTAAGGTGTACCCTCCCCCCAACTTAATTGATGAAGTGACCTCACTTCACATTTATGATTTGGAGGAGGCTTAAATTCAAAATGATGGTAATTAGTGATATAATATTTCACATGCATGGAGTAATATGAAAAAGTGCATGAAAGTTTAAAGAAAATTCAAATAATCATTTTAGTGTACCTAAAGTACTACCTTGGAGAAATAACCATTCATTGCACATGGAAACATAAAATTTGTTCGTTGATTTGATTTGATGGGTATTAATTACAAGGTAATGAATAGCTGATTGTGAGTGGATATGATGGGGCAGGGATGACGGTATGAGTTGTTGATTTGATAGTTGAAGTATTTGAAATGAGAGCTATCAATAAAAGAATTATGTTGTGTTATTTTGCATGAAATGATGGTTAGGATATGCGAATATATTTGAAATGAATTCACATGAACTTGTAGTAAATATGTCACCAAGTGAGTTGAATATTCTTTTTGGCTGCTAGACATTGCTACGGGTAGCGTAAATGTCAAGACCCATTCTTAACATTGATAGTATGAAGCTAAAGGTCTCTACGACATCAAGACCCTTTGTAAATATTGATAACAGGTCCCTCTAAAGATAGTGCAAACATTATTATAACATGTAGTGTGTGCTTGTGAGAAAAAAAATGTAAGAATTTAGTGCCAAGGAAGCTCAAGGAATGAGCTGTGTAACTCAATGTCTAGGCCATTGGAAGTGCTAAGTATGTCATGTATTATTGAATCATCACTCTATGTGTCTGATTCTGTGTTTGGTTCATTGTGAACACCATATTGTTGAAATAGTGAAAATATGAAATCATCCTTCTGTAATGGCTTCTTGTAGAGTTTCAACCTATGTGCATTTACAAGAAGCAAAAATATGACTGTATCAATGGTGTGTAATTGTATTGCCTCATTAGGGTAAACTTTTCTAATCTCATAGGGGCCCAACCATCTATACTGAAATTTTCCCTTGAAGTATTTATATCGTGAATCATATAACAAGGCCGAGTCCCATAGTGAACTCATTTATTTTAATGTACTGATCATGCCACTTCATCCTCTGTTACTATACTACATGTAAGGAAAGCTAGATGTGGAAGCAACTCCTAACGTCAAAACCTTAGGGAAGAATGCAGAGATACCTTTTCAATTTTACAATTACAGTCCAATTAAGATGCACTAGAAAGAGATTATTGAAACAGAGAATTTGACAAACACATATGAACACCAGATATACGTGGGAAAACCCTTACAAGAGAAAAACCCACCACACCAAGAGAAATCACTTTGTATTACAGTAATGGAGATTACATACAAATATCAGACTTATCTTTTTGATGTCATATTTCAACAGCTTTCACAATGATCAAACTTGTACAGGAATATTCAAGTTACAATCTTTATAGAATAGAAATCACTCTGATTATACAACCACACAACAATCTGTCAAACCATCGAACAATCCCAACCGAGCATCATCTTCTATTCCAGACTATATTCATGTCGTTCTTGTCTGTCGAACTTCCTCACAAAATTGCCACAACAAACTATCTTCCAACGGTTCCCATTCGGCTCCTCTAATTTGTCCACGAGACACCACATAGGAAAGTCAAATAGTCAAAAGGAAATCAAGCTGTGTTGGCATATCGGTGAGACACTGACCGTGTCTCCCCAATGCCAACACAGTCAACATTCGATATCGCTAAGAGTCCTTACAATTGACAAGAGGTTATATCGAGTTCACCTGTTGCATCGACTTCAATTTTTCTTTTGGCAAGACTATCGGTCTTAGTTGAGACCACATATTGATATCCTAAGTCACACTGAAGAGTCATTCTATCGGTAGAACGTATCGCTCTCGCAAGGACCTCATGCCGAGCCTTCAAGTTAATCTGAGTGCATCCACTAGTTGATGAGATTTATTGCTGTTGCTAGGACTTCATACTAAGGTCCTAAGTCATACCAAAACATTAGCATTTCCATCGACACCCATTTATTGATAAGACATTCAATTGTCGCCAAGAGGTTTCATCGAGATCTTTATGTTATATTGAGCACTGAATGGTCAGCAAGACTTACCACTCTCGCTGAGAGTTCTTATCAAAATCTCCAAGTTACCCCTAGACCACCGTTTGCCAAGAGTTATACCAAAGACCCCTCATCATCAACGAGACTCTCCATCGGTTGCCAAGACTTCATATTGAAGTCTTTGAGTCACCGCAAAGACCCCAAGTGTATCTCCATCTATGATACCTTCCATTGTCACTGAGACTTCTTCCCGAGTGTTCAAGTCACCCCGAAGCCCCCGGTCGC
>VDFB02193618.1:0-22132 GCA_007258455.2 Sequoia sempervirens
AGTTGAATGTGAAATATTGTTCTTTTATAAGATGAGGTGTAAAGTTGTTATTGATTGTTTGATTATTGAGGTATTTGATTTCAAGTAGAGTAACAAATATAGAGAAACATAAGAATTTGATGATAATATGTTCAAAATGTTTACTCTATAGAGATATAACTTTTAATTGTCTTTTCTTACAAAATGACCTCTAAAAAATATAGAAGATAAATATTACAATCTTATTAAATCGATTGAAAACTAAGTTGAACTACTAAACTTTTTTTCTAGATGAGATATAAAATTGTTAGCTAATTGTTTGACCTATTGAAGCATGGAATTTTAGAAATAAAGTAACAATTATAGGAAAACATGAGACACTCTCTAGAATTACAATTCTCAATTGAAATGTACAAAATGATAGAAATAAATGATTAATTTTTGTGGGGTAGGAATGCTAATGCATCACATGCATTCAATTTTTTTAATTAGTTTAGCCAATGACAATGTAGAATTAAAAAAAATTGGGCAGCAATCCTCTAGTCTATCTTTACTTTTTTATTTTACTAACTATCAAAATGAAATTTATCCTCCTTTCTATTGGTTCAAATTGGGAATAGTCAGTACGAAAATCAAATTTTTATTTATCTTTTTTTGCAAATTACATATTCAATGCACTTAATTTATTAAATCAAATTTCAACTTTCTTAATGGCTTGAATCACATCAGCACTATATTATGCATCATAAGAGTCATTTTCTATTGTGCGCTGGTAAAGTAAATTAATACGAAAAAAAATGGCCTTAATAAAGTTACATTATTGAGTTTAAAATTATTTTGTCTCCTTGAATCACATTACTAATGTCACTCAATTTATTAGAAACAAAAATAATTATTGCACTCACCACAACATCGACAAGACCATCACAGAATACATATCTTGTTAGATATAGCAAAACTGGTATTATCTTTAGTAAACACAACATCTTAATTTAATAATTTTATCACTTGGATAAACAACCACTTTTGAAAATATCATCCCACTTTTCAAGTTTATGTTTTCAACATTTTTTATTAATACCAGTTTGACAATGCCAAATTAAAAGAGACAAATCTATATGAAATTAAGATTTTATTATTAATCCGTATGAAAAGAGTGTATTATAACAGTCAGTTTGCTGAAATTTTTGATTAATTTACATCATTTAAATCAATCAACAATTATTCTTTTAATGTTTATATTATTATTTTTAATTCGTTTAAACTCATATTACAATAAGACCATTTAAACATACATGTGATCATAAATTTCTCTTGAATATTTTATGTAAAAAATATTTATGACAATTTAGACAAATATAATGTCAATTTCAACCAATGATAGACCCATACAATAGTCAACCTTAAACCTCCAAAAAATAAAACACACACTTATTTTCCTTATCACTCCAATAGATACAGTATTTAAGATAATAACTCCAAATTAATAAACCCCACACAAAAATTTAATGGAATGAACTCCTTCACTTAAAATTTCACAAATCTTAATAACCTTATACACAATAAAAACTATACATTACCTAAGCCATTTACTCCTTCAAGATCTTAATAATTTCTTTCCATCAAACCACAGTAATAATATTCCATGATGCAGGGGAGATCCACTCTCCTCCGCATTCTTATATATGGGTTTCTCAATCTCCATAATGCCTCTATATTTAGATAAAATACCTCTACAAAACAAGGGATTTCCTATAGGTACACCATACTTATTTTGCTCTCTTATAACACAAAATAACATATTTTTCAAATTGATAGACTTCAATACATATGTACAGGTTTCTAATCTACTCTAATACCAAAATGAAGTACAAATTACATGATTGCATAGCAAATAAAATATATGATTTATAAATGTGTATCACTTGATCGTTGATTACATCTCAACATGACTTTATAAAGTCATATATTCTTGCGTATAACTACTTATAGGAATAACTACTTATAGGAATAACTACTCAACCACTAACAAATAACCAACCTATATTATTTATTAAACAATTTAATAATGCTAAAAAACTTTTGTTGACAATTGATATCACTTAATCTATGATTTAAATTTTTTTACTATTCTTCTTGTTACTTGTTGCAAAGGAAATCAACATTTTTCAAGGGTTAACCTAGGCTAATAAGTAAATGCAAACAATTGAAATTGACTTAGATTAAATAATAGAGATGATTTCTAAGAATGATAAATTTTTATAGTTATAATCATTATTTTAGAAAATTGTAAAGGATAAATATGCTTATTTATATACCCAATCAATTATTTTCTTTATTGAAAATTTTAGAATTAAAATAATGTCTACTTAGAAAATAAGGTTGCTCTATTAGTATAATTTCTTAGAGCTTGTATTAGATATTTTCCTTATATATACTTGATCAAGTCTGTGAGTGTAAGTCAAGTCCACGATAATAGATTCATCCTCTAAAATAATGTGGAAATCTACATTATGACTATTTTAGTTGATATTCATGTAAGCTCTTATCTTCTCTACTATTTGAGGGATCCCAATATTTAGAAATGAATTAGAAGTTTTGTTATTGTGTCACAAAGAGATGTTTTAAATATGTCATTGTCAGTATTTTAATATTCATAAATCTAATTTTGTTTGTCAGCTTTTGATAATTACTTTTACGGAAAATCAAGAAATGCATATAAATACAAGTCTTTTTCACCATTTCAAATCCTAAGAAATATAGAAGATAATTTGAAAATTAATCGAGCATCCCAAAAAGTAGTCAAGAGAAAAATAATCAAAGTTTATAATATTTATTATCAGTCAAGATTCATGTTTGTAATGCATCAAGTTCATATGTGAGTTTATGAATATTTTATGTTCATTTTTTTGTGAGTACTAACACTTGCCAGACTTTCAATCAAGAAACCAATTCTCCTTGGATGAGATGAGTACAATGACTTCAATCCATGAAGGAAAACAAATATGAGTGGTAAGTTGCAACACTTGTCACTTTATCACTTGTTTTATCCATTTTACCTCTACCCGACCAATGGTAAGCACTATTTACATCATCATAGCCATTGTGGAGGTGGAAACACGTCAAAACCCTATATGAAACAACCATTTATCCCCTCTATTGTGTGTAGGTGGTAGATATGAAGCGGATTTGGGAGAAGATCTAACTGCAAGATCAAGAATTTAGGCGTCTTACTTCAATGGATTAGGGCAAGTGGAATTAATCATCAATAAATGAAGTTCCAAGGTTAAGTCCAAGACGGAAGAACCTATAAATTGGGACCCTCTAAGACCTTTTCATTGATTCCTAAGATATGTATTCTTAGGACGTTTGTAGTGCCCCTATCCAAGAATTTTGAACCCTAATTTGTATGTCAGGTTCCTCTGTCTCTGCACTTTGTTGTTCTAGTGTCAATTTTCATCTTTCAATTTTGTAATTTTTTATATAGTATTAGTTTTTTGTAGCTTCATAATTGACCTAGACATACATCTGCATAATCAAATCAAATTAACTTTTAATCAATTCAACACCCCCATTTCCCATAAAATAAGAGACCAAAACTCCAATTGATCCACCATTCTGGATCTTCCATTGAGGTTAGCATCCAAGTGGATGTATGTGATAAATTTTGGTTCCTTCCCCAATGTAATAAAGGAGAAAGTGTGATTTAGACCCTATATCCCTTTTCCCCCAATCACAACAATTATAGAAAAATTTGAAGGTCACATTAATCAAACTAGATGGTCTCACTTCATGATCATTTATTGAACAATGATACTATGATATCTATGTGCCATTCTAGATATTAGAGTGTATGTGAGGCTATTAATTGTATGGGGAGTCAAAACCTCCATAGCCTCCTTAATAACTAAAGGCACCATCACATGGTGAATAGTTCTTTTGAGCTAGCAATACTCATTATTTGTTTTCTACCTAATGAGATCCCACTCTATCTTGAAAAATCAGGCTCCAACTCTACCCTAAAACTCTCACATGTGAAAATAATTAGGGATTTCATAAATAAAAATTCATAATAAGCTTTTCTCAAAAAATATAAAGGCACCTTATGGTTTTTGAAAGGAGGTTGGTCAAAGACCATTGACCACCCATCCCAAAAAATATTTTTTATATCACCATGATTACACTAATGGATGAAAAATATCTTTGATTTCATAAAAATGGGTGCATTAGTTTTTGGAATGGTCAAAAGAGCCAATAATTGGACTTTTAATATATATTTTTCTTTCACTTTATCACATAATTTTTTCACATGCATTTTTATGGGCTTTTTAGTGATAGATTTGACTTTTTAATGAGTCAACTTGCTTCATCATTGCTTCCAATGATATAGAAAGTGAGGTATGACCTAAGGTTTTGATATGGATCATTTTTATGTTGAAATTGATTATATTATTTACAATATATTTTGTTTTAAATGCCTGAATATATAATCTTGGATTTGTTTAGGATTTTTTGTAAGTGTCAAAGGATATTTACATGATGGAGAGTTCTTTCTAGGAATTTCCTCATCAAATTTAGCTTTGGGCTAGGGTTTAGAGGAGCTAGTTTAAAAATTAGAAATGCATTCTAAAATATTGTAATTTATAAAAATCTAAATAAGATTTGATTAAACAAAATATTGACCACTTACTTCTCCTATGATATGATATTGCAAGGAAAAATTGAATGAAATTTGGTAAATCATGGCAACATTGAAAATGTGTTCACATTTTACCTTCTATAAAGGAGTCCCATGTAATAGGTTTTTATGAAAACAATTTTTATTTATGCTCTATAAGATGTGAGCATATTGTATAACTCACTCTAGTTATATAACACTCACACATGTGCTATAATTTTATCACATTATATAATGCACCTATATTATGGTTTGGTGTTTAGCAAGCCATAACATGTGTACATTTAGTGTAATTTGATCACACTACACCTAAATTTTCTAATTTAACTATTTTTTAACCCCCAATATATTGCACACCCTAATATAATATTAGTGATCATCTGGAAAGGTGACACAATCCAAAAATCATTCAACACTAAATGCAAAGCAAGGATCACTCAAAATTAAAGGTAGGGCATGTGGTGCATCAATATTATGATTGATCTTATTATTTTATCTCAAGCTACCAACTCTTATTTCAATCACAAGTTCATTCTCTATCAAATATGTAGTAAGGACATGAATTTTACATATCGAGCTGGCTAAAATGGAGATGGTGACACTAGGTTCCATAGTGTGTCAAATGGTACTTATTAGTGAAATTTTCTATGCTAGGATTCATAAAGAATTATTTAAGTATGAGAGTACATAAGGGAAGCTATTGAGGAAATACTTGTGCAAGACTTTATTGAGAATGGACCGCAATATTGTGTTAATTTTGAGATCCTTTCAAATTTTACCAGTAATGTGCTCATGTTCACTAGGGATAATGAATTGAAAAAATATTTAGGGAGGTTTTATCCTAGGGGAAAAATATACAATGGGGCTTCAGGATATGGTAGATAGAGAAAATTCAATCAAACTTTCCTTGCTCCTATTAATGGGATATAAATTTTGTGGGTTGGCTTCTATCTAGACAATAATGGCAATTGAGGCTTGCATAGATATTCTAATGAGGGAAATTCCCTCAATTCAACACTTAAGAGATATATGTTGAATGGAAGGTTACCACCCTTCTATGAAAACGGAGGAGCTCACTAGTCCTATGAAATCTTCACCTATGCAAAAGAGGTTCAATGTCACCAAGGCTAAAAAGACAATCAAATTACTTTCTAAGTGAGCTACACTAGTCAAGTGAGAGGATGGTTTTATTGGCCCAAAGCTGAGATGCTAAATATCTATAGTTTGTCTATGCAAGGGTATGTCAAAGTGAGTTTTTTTTCCCTATTTCTGATGACTTAGTAGCCACCAAGAAATTACTTGTATGGAATTCTTCTGTCCTCCATACACAAAAATCCGTAAGAGGGACATCTCAGTAGACTAATTAAATGAGTGCACGTAGGTAAGTGGGATGTTTCACGACGTTGAATAAAACAAACAATATAAAGGAAATTGCTCCCTGGAGACTTAAAAACTGACTGGTAATAGGCTGATTTTGAATTTTTTTCTGCCTCTATTAAGATAGTTGGTGTTACTTATTATCAGCCTTTTCTTAGTCTTTTCAGGTGTCTCTGTCACTCATTTGTGTGTATAGAGGAAAGAAGAATTTTTGAAGTGTAGTTTTTTTTTTGGGTTGCTTTTTTCTATTTTGATGGGTCCACTGTAATTAAATTCTTTTCAATATTGTATAATGGAAGTGAAAATTAATGAGTTAGATTTCATTATAGTCTAAATATGTGAACGGAAAATACATTATGAGGTTGGACAGTGTTAGGAAAACTTAAATTAAAGTAAAAATATGCTTTTGGTGTTGAACAGCATTAGCAAAAGTTGAATTAAACTGATTGGTAATAGACTGATCAGAATTTTTTTTGGCCTGTGGGAATTAGAGATGGTTGATATTATTTTGTGGAAGAAAAAAATTCTTATGAATCTATTACCAATCCAATGCTGTTTCTTTAGTCTATTGAGGTGTCTCTTTCCCTGATTTGTGTGTACAAAAGAAAGAAGAATTCATAACTGTTTTTGTTTTTTCTACTTCTCTTTCATTTCAATGAATTAATTGCAATTAAACTATTTCTGATATGTTTAATGGTAAAGTAGACTCCATATAGTCCAAACACGTGGACCATAAATACATTTATTGATCAGTCATTATCAGTCAGTTTAATTCAACTTTCATATAGTCCAAACTCTTTTTTCTTTTAATTTCTGGAAGGCAATTTTACAAATTACACAGGAAAGTTTACAAACTAAATTTAATTTTAGTCAAGACACGTGAAGGAGAAACGTATGATATTGAGCTGATCAATGTAATTTGGATGGTTTTTTTCTCTCTGAAAGCGATTCTTTGTTATATTAATGGGGGACGGGGGGGCCAATGTAGGATGTGAAAGGTTAAACGTGGTAGAGTGATTGTGACAGCACTGTTAGTAGTCGCAAGGCATCTCCATCTGGTAAAGAAAGAAAAGCCCACTACACCAAACTCTGGTCGCTTTCGGAACTGTGATGCATCTCCATCTTGGGCTCTTCAAAAATTTGTGAACTCCAGCTCTTTTCTGGTCATGGAATCTAACTGCTTCGAACTGTTCATTGTCCCATAAGTTTTACCTTTTTGTACAAATATCTTAATGGTAGAAGTATACATCATATAAGTCAAGTCAAGTTTAGAAATTTGGAGTATTAGTCACATAAGTGATGTCATAGTGTAAGTCTAGTCATTATAAGGATGGAGTGCAAGTAAAATGCACATGCCATGATATCTAATCAAGTCAAGTATGATACTGATAGTTCAAATTAAGATTGGAAATCTGGACTACATGAGGAAGAAATTTTTAGCAGTTGGCAGTAAAAATTCTAATTTTATTAATATATAAAATATATGTAGACAATAGCATATGAATACATTTCAATTATTTTGTATATGGACTGGCAGAACATGTGACTAAGGAAAGGGGGGAGAGTGCTGTCATGGAAATGCATACTATGGATTTGGATGTTGGATCGAGTGTGTACTTGGAGTAAAACCATGAAATGCAAAACGGTCCCTGGTCGTGATGTTGAGGAAATCATGAAGATGCATGATAGGCTGGCGTCTAAGGATCTAGATGCAGCAAAGCTGCTTAAAGAACTTCTCTAATGGCCGTTTGGTTTGCTTTACTGTTTTTTGTCTTTTAGCTGTGGCTTTTTGCTGATGGTATGTTGGCGTTCTCGTAATCAACTTGTTTTTAGTGCATTGGGTGAGCAATCTATTGTTTCTTCTTTACTGCCACTGTCTCTTTCTGTTTAGGGTTTCAGGCACCCTTCAAAACCTATTTATTGTTAATCAAAAACAAAATGTTGTGTCATCGATTAGTGTAGGAAGTATATTCTACATTTTTTTTTACTTCCAAAACAAACATTTATAATTATCATGGAGTGGGTATCAACATCATTGTTGCACCACCTTGATATTCTAAAAAAACATGACAAGAGCTAGGCATTCATATTGGATGAGATTGATTAATTGTTAAATAAGATCTACACAACTAAAATACCTAGAGGGAAATGTAAAACAAATATTTTGAATCTATCTCATAAGGCCACTTCTCATTCCTTGTGAATTCATAAAGAATCATAGTATTGGTCACTCCACTTAAAAATCATGTCCCAAAGATCAAATAATCAATATAAATTTTGCATCTCATTCCCACCAAAAAGTGGTAAATAGTTATTATTTTTTCTATCAAAATTTACCTTTGATAATTAAACTAGCTGATATTTAAGAATAGAACTTTCACATTCTAGAAGGAACACATGGTTAATAATGAATTGCTAGGAAATGCATAGAGATCTTACCATGTGGTATTGACTCAAAAAATTCAATCCAAAGAAATGCTTGAAGAGAAATATAGAGATTGTCATAAGTGGAAAACACTTTGAATAGATTCCATTTGGTTTAGGGAGAAGGATGAGTCTGAGCATGTGTTATTGCATTGTTGGTGACCTGATATATATACTAGCCTAACTATTTTATGGGCTCAAGTGGTGCATTCTAGGGGGACTCTTATTGATATAAATAAGGGACTTTGATTTGTGATCCTTATAGTAGTTCCCATGGAGATAATCTCAAATGTCACCTTCCCTTGCACCTCTACTAAAAAATAAAATCTATCTAGATTCATCAAATTAATGATGATAAGGATGGCCCTATGTTGTTTCCTCTCTATTATAGAACTTTGTGGGTACCCTATTTTAGTCTAAATGATATGTTTTCAATTATCAAATTTAAATTGTTGTTCATAATGTATATACAAAATAATAAATCTTTGCAAATTGTTGTTTACATATACAAATTTACATCTAAATATTTATTTTATATTAATAAAGAATTTTTTTTGTAGAATAATGCTACTAGTGCTTTATATTTTTCTTCATCCAATGCATTTTCATTTACATATACACAAAAGACCATATTTTTCTAGTGAAATCTTCCTATTCTAGCTATAGCCCTTTAGAAAATTCAATATAATTTGTTGGCTTCTTCAATAAGCCAAAGCCAATCTAAATTTTTAAGTGTTTCTATACATATTAGTTATAATCATTAAATGATTTGAGGCGGGGACATTAACTCGAAAGGCTAAAGCATCTTGTTGTGGGAAAGAGGTCACAAGGTCTGATGCCCCCCTTGTCCCCATGGTACCGAAGGGTGTGTCGCACAGTCACATAAAAAAAGTTTACCAAGCGCACTATAGTTTATAAGGGGGTTTACCCAATTCTTGCAAAATATTTTTTTATTAAATGTTATACTATCCAAGTTATACAAAGTTTGATTGGGAAGAGATTCCACTCAAGTGATATGTAGGATTGTATGTAAAACCCTCCATTAAGCTTCACTTATTAAATCGATTAAACATAAATTTCTCTCAAACACTCAAAATTTTCTTTTGATAGTGATTTTTAAAAAAGACTGTGAATTGGTTGTTTGACTTGCATAGATCCAAATTTACTTCTTGTAGTGTCATAAAATTGCACCTTGTGGCAATTTCACACTTGTGCATTTAGGATCGTTGCATTTATGATAAAACCTATGTCATAATTTTACAATTTTGACCTCAAAGACAACAATGATGAAGCACTAGTAGCTTGAATACCTAATTTGTCTAAATTTTGAGTGGGACACTTATGCAACGCATAGAAGTCTCTGCAATGTGCTAGCATCCCTAAACTTTTTAAAATTCAAATGTGAATATGTCATGTGCTTTGCCTATGGCACATGTCATTGCAGTAGAAATGCATGTGTAATGGCTTCTCCTAGGTCCATGCAACCTCATAAAACTTCATTTTCATTCTCATTCTCAATCTATCTCATTATATTCTTCATCTTCTTGCTCTCCTTCTTGTTCTATTACTTTCATAGCAACTTAGCTCTGTTGGATTTCTTTCTCAAGCAACAGTGAAGGCTTCTCTTACATGCAAATCCATCATGTCTATCAATCCAAGAGGGGAGCCACAATCTGTTGGTAATGCTCTCTTGTTATCTTATATTATCTATTTCATCTTATCTATTCGATCTCATCTACTTTATCATGATAGGGGTTCTCCTCCTTGTGGGGTTCATTTCTATCACACATCTTTTATATTTGTGGTAAGGGTTCTCCTCATTTGTGGGGTTTATAGGTCTTTAACTTTATACATTTTATCTATCTTGATCCTATCTATTGTTCATGGAAGTGGAAACACCAAAATGGGGGTTTGATTGAAGTAAAATCCCTTAAACAACCCCCAACACTTTCTCATTTTTCTTGTGTGCAAATGAACAAGTTTAACGAGCTAGACATTTCAGATTCTGGACTCTTATTCTCTATTTTATCAAAGATGACAGTGTGGGGCATAGACATCCCCACAACACATTGTCCCCTGTGGCCGAGAGCTAATCCTCTTGAGGGTAAAATCTATAGTTTCTATACTTTCCATTTTTGTATATCAAAGATTCTAAATCATTCATTCATTCCTATAATTAAGTGATTTTATTATTTTTTTCATTTGTAACTTAGCATTAGTTCAACTAAATTGTACAAACATTCTTCATTCTTTATCCTATCACCTAAGCTTTGATCTTTGAGGTAATTAAGGTCTATTTTCTCTTCAGGACGTTGTTGTCTTGAGGGTAGTGAATGCCCGAGCCTTTACATTTTGGTGAACTCAATGTGAACTAAAATCATGTTGGATCTTTTTCTTCAAATTTTTGAAGCTTTTGATAATGCCTTTTATAAACAAGATTTTGATATGTTGGATGATGCCCTAGATGATTTCTTAGAGGCATCTCCTTCTACTCAAAAATCGGTTAAGCAAAATTCTTCATTAAAACCTTCTTCTTCGCAAGTTGAAGAGTTCATAAATGTAGTTGTGTTCTCTACCGTCCCTCAAAGGTCTAAGAGACTATCATTTATGTGATTTCGACTATCCCATCTCCTAAAATAATTCATTCTATGGGTTCTTGTTGAAAGTGACATGCTAGACCTTTACATGAGATTCATGCAATCTACGGTTCCCTCTTATAGTGTTGTAGTCCATACTTATAATACTAGAAGGAATCAACAAAGTGTTAATCAACCTACTTCTTTACCACCTTCTGAATCAATCCTTCCTTAAGCACCTAGACATACAACTAAGCTGCCAAGTAAGTATGATCTTTTCCAACAACTTCATGTTACTCTCGCCAAGATCTCACTTTGGACTTGCTTTAGACTACTCTAGTTTACTAGGGTATGCTTCAAGAAACCTTGCAAAAGATCCATTTTCCTTCTTTCACTAGGTCAATGGATTTTATTGCATTGATAGATCATATTCGTGTGGATTCACCAAAAATTATGTTCCATCTACATGAACTCCTTTCTTTGGAGGTATAAAAGCAAACAAATAATCTAATGATGATAGTTTATATTATAATATTAGCATTAGGTGTGCTCTTATTGATAGTAATTTGACACTCAATGCATGTAGCATTAACTTGTTGCCTAGAAAATTAAAGTTGACTCAAATTCTCTTATTGCTTCTTCCTTGTACATTTGTGGGTTTGATAATGTCGATCGACATCCTTAGGCACAGTAATTTTTCCTTTAATTTTGGGACATGTTAATGTACCCACCCTAGTATACGTTATGCCAGGACCATTACCATACAATATTCTCTTAGGAAGGCTATAGATTCATGCTTTGGGAGAAGTCACTTCTACTTTGCATCATTTCGTAAAGTTTGTTGCTAACAATGAGGTGATCACAATCAAGGTTGACCCTGATGTTGTACACTTATATGAGATGATAATTGTTGGTCAAACTTTGATTGCACCTACTCTTTAAAATATTATCCCTTCATTATCTTCTAATGCATTGACATCTATTCTAGCAGTACCTATCACAAAGGATACTCTTGAGATAGATGTCCCTAAAGAAGATCCTCTTGAAGTAGAAAGTCTTAAGTCTACTCTTTCTATATCTTATTATGAATTGAATGCATGTCTTGATGATGATTGGGGATCCTTTAAACTTTACCAAATTTTGTATCGGGGAGTACAAAGTAGATCTGATCCACCTAGATATCCTAAAAATCTTGTTCTCTCATGCTAAGAACAATTATTATGCTTATGTAAAAAAATTTGATACTTATAGTATGCAATACACTCTTTACACTAATCCTCCTTCTTTTCAAGAATTAAAATCACGTTATGGGGTCCAAGATTTAGTGTCTTCTCTATTAAATTTGAGTATGGAGGTAAAAGTTGTGGGTATAATTTTTAGCATAGTATTTTTTACGTATTACATTGTTATTTTAACCACTATGAAGTTGTTAGTTATGTGGTTATACAACTACATTTTCTCTTGTATAAATGTATCTCAGGTTTATTGAATATAACAATCAAGCATTCGCCAACATTTGGTATCAAAGCTATGATAGAATTCCTGGGCATTTTGATTGGTAGGCATTCAAATCTAGTGTGTAGATGGTGTTTTGACAAAATAATGAGAATAGAAATTGATGAGAGACACATGGGTAAAAGCACAAAGTTGTGTCACACTTTATAAAGGAAATGGCCAACACTGATCCAACTTTTAAACTTGAATCACTAAAAAGTGTCATATATTTTTTGAATTTTAAAATGATGTAAACTAGTAAAATATCTATTTTTTAGTATATTTTATGTTTGTATTTTTTAAAAACAATTAAAAAATTATTTTAAACTAGTTTTTAATAAATTAACACTATAATTTAGTTGCTAATAAAATGCTGAAAAATGAAGTTGCATGAGATGTCAAACTTTTTATAGTAATTTTTTTTTTCTTTCAAATTTTTTGTGTATTTATAACTTGAAACTCTAGTGCATGGATATATTTTTTTCCAATTTTGATAAATATATATTTTTAAATGAATATCAAAATGTGCGTGAATCAAAAAATAGTCGTTTCCACTAGACGTCCATCAACTTTCATATTAAATATTTATCTAAAATGGACAAAAAATATAACATCTCAAAATAGATTCTTTTATCAAGTGCATCATATTTTATTTTTTTTAACAAGTTTTGGTATTTTTCCTTGGCATGGTAATCAACCTAATATTTTGTGTTGATAACCTAATTTTAGTAAAAATAAAAAATAAAATATAAATATTAATTAAACTATTAAAATAAATATATTTTTGAAAACTACACTTATAGATCTACAAAAGGGTATTTTTATATTTAAAAAAAAATGTTATTGAAATTAGTAAGAGTTATTGAAACTTCAAGTTTTTCAAATAATTTTTTTTTTTTGGTAAATTGGACTCAAATTGGTGCTCCATATATTTTTAGCCAACAATTTTAGTTGAAAAAGTTGTGGAAATTTCTAACTTAGCTAGAATGAATCTTACTAGATCATATGTTTGACCAAAATTGATTTTTAGTTAAAAATAGTTAAATTCAGTTGCGCTAATAAGTTGGTTGAAAGTAGGACACAACTTTGTGCTTTTACCCACATATTTTGTGCTTGTGAAATGGTGAAAATAAGAGCTTATTGTGTTTGAGGGAGATACTTACAAGAAAGAGAATATGGAGACTACCATAAGAGCATTGAGGCACGTTTCTGGTGATGGGTAGTTGCTAGCAAGACTTGTTGAGAGGCCGTGGGAAGACTCGAAGGCTTTGCTAGTATACTAGAAAACTAATTATGTTTCTTATTTATGCTTTCTAGCAGACATCTTTCTATATTATCTTCATCCATGTAAATCCCACCGCAGTCAATACTAAGAAAATCTACTTTATTAGACATACATTCAATAGAATCATTGTGGATTTTATGTGTAGTTCTATGGGTGCAAGGTTTATTTTTGGCAATCTATACGTACACAATTTGTTTTTATTTTTTGAATCATATGGTAATTTTATGAGAAGAAAGGATATATGTTGAGTCGTTATTCTTGAAGACTCTATAGAGGCATTATTAATGGTTGATAAGGGACTTTCATTATCACCACCATCTTTACATTGTAGGAAATTGCAAAACATGTGTTTCATTAAAATGGAGAAAACCCCCAAGCTTATTGCATCTTGCACAATGTTTACTCTTGCAAGTATGAAGATGAAGACAATTACTCTATTGACATAGAAGGCATCGAATTGTCTAGTTGCGGATGAAGCCATTAACGTTGATAACTTGGTTGTTTTCCTACAATTAGAAACCATGAAAAAATTACACGTGTTTCATGAAGACATAATACTTATTAAGGGAAACAAGAGGAAGGATACAATCTGTATTTTTCTGGAAGATGAGACTAGAATGAACAAGGTTGTGCATTCAAATGTGAAAGGTTGTGCATTCAAATGTTATTATTTGTATGGGAGATGTGGTTTTCGTTCACCAATGTCCCAATGTTAAGTATAGTAAGTGTATTCGTGTTCTTTCCATTGATGATACAATCAAGAGTGTTATTAGGAATTTGTTTGATGCATATTTAAAGCTCTATTTGTTGGAAGCTTATTGCTCAATGAGAAAAGGGGATCTTTTCTTTGTAAGAAGTAAAATGCATAGCATGGAGTTCAAAACAATTTATCTTCTTACTGTTGGTGTTCAAGAGAGCGAATTTATGATGAGATTTGAACTACTTTTAGAGAAGCTGATCCAAAGAGGGGATTTCTCTTTGGCTATATTAAGTTCCATTAAACTAGAAATAAGAATGTTATGAATGCATTTGAATTATAGTAATTGGGGCTATCTTTGCAACATATGATGAGGCCTCCAAAGACTCATCTAATACATCAAATGGATAAAGTGTAACAAGATCATATTGGAGGCTGGTGGCACCAGAGGATGGAGGAATTTCCATCATCTCAAGTTAGCTTCTCAGTTTGAGATGATTCTTTAAACATGAGAATCATTTTTGGCTTTATCTTTCTTTTTCTTTTCCTTATTGTTGCTGACATATTTGAAGAATACATATATTGTGAAGTTTGGTTTTTGGAGACAGGTAAGGGGTTTGGTGCAGAGCTCAATATGGATGGTTTTCCAATGAGCATTCGAGGCTATGATCGAGAATTATACCCTTTTGAGGGTCATCAGACAACTTGATGGAGCCATGTGTTTGGAGAGATCAATATGGATTGTTGTCGAATAATTCAAGAATCTTTGATTCAAGAGTTCATGGGAGGAAGAACTCAGGAATTCAGCTAGGGGCTACACCTTTCCGAGGGTAACAAGACAACTTGATGGAGTTCCACCTGATTCAAGATTTGTTTCTTCAAGGAAGATCTTCACAAAGATGTATATACATTTTGTAATCAACAAGTTTTGTTATGTAAGCCTTAAGGGGGGTCCCATGGAAAGGTGAATTGTATGGTTTTGGGGATACATTTGTAGGAATAATGTAATAAGGGGGGAATGTTAGCATAGTATTTATTATGTATTACATTGTTATTTTAACCATTATTTAGTTGTCAATTATGTGGTTATACAACTGCATTTTCTCTTGTATAAATGTATCTTAGGTCTATCAAATAAATCAATCAGGCATTCACCAATAGTAATAAGCAAGGTATTAAATTCCCCTTAGAGGTTGACCCATGTGACTTTAAGATTGGACTTGGATACTACACCACAAAATCTAAGGCTAAACCATGTTGAATATTAACATGGTTTCAATCGAATCTCATCCTCTTAAATTGATTCATCCTAAATATATTGAAAACAAGGTAGAATCTAATGAAATCCCTCTAGATGTTTTCTCTTCGGATGAAGCTCTAGAAGACTTCTTATGTGTCTATTCCAACTTACCTTCTTATCACCATAAATTACAATTCCCATACTGCTTGAATAGATAGGCATACTTTGGAGAGTTTTTTATGAGTTCTGATGAGAAGGCCTCTCTATCTAATATGGATTATAGTGTTTCTATGCCTCATCCTAAAGATCATAGTACTCTCCTCAAAGGGGATACTTCTAATATTCTCATGGATCCTAAATCTTTTGAGAAAGTGATTAAGATTGGAAAGTGTCTCTCTTCAAAAGAATCTAAACAACACATTGATTTATTGCATTCTCATCCTAATATCTTTGCTTGGTTATATGAGGACATGCCCGATATTGATGAATCTATGGTAGTTCATAATATTGTCCTATGTCTCAATTCCAAGCCTGTTAACCAAAAGATCCATAAAATGAATCCCAAGGTTGGTTTATTAGTCAAGACTAAGCTGAAAAAGGCTCTTAGAAGCTAGTTTTATCTATCCCATTGACTATTCACCTTGGATATCGAATATTGTCACTGTTAGTAAACCTAATGGTCATATTTGTATCTATATTGAATTTTGTGATCTTAATAAGGCTTCTCTTAAGGATTATTTTTTATTGCCCATTATTGATATGATTGTAGACTTGACTGTGGGACATGCCTTGTTATCTTTCATGGATGGCTTCTTGGGCTATAATCAAATCCATATTAACTTGAAATATTAGTATAAGACAGCCTTCACTACCCCTTGGAGTGCATTTTGTTAAATGTAGTCATGTCATTTGGATTAAAGAATGCTAGAGCAACTTACCAACAAGCGATGACTCATCTTTCATGATTTCATTCACACGATCCTAGAAGATTATGTTGATGACATCTTGGCTAAGTCTAAAAATCACCAAGATCACATTGAGAATCTTTTTCTTATCTTTGAAAGGATTTGATTATATAAGATGAGACTAAATCCTCTTAAGTGTATCTTTGGCATGGATGCCGAAAATATTTTAGGATTCATTGTCTCTCATTGTGGAATCAAATTCAATACAAATAAGAATAATACAATTGTTAGCATGCCTCCACCTAAGAACATCTCTTAACTACACAGTTTACAAGGAAATATTTAGGAAATTCATAGATTAATATCTCAATTGGTTGATTGTACCCTTCCATTCGCGTGCTTGTTGAAGAAATATGTCTACTTTTGGTGGGATGATGAATGCCACAAGGCTTTTGAATCTATCAAGAGTTATTTGGCTAATCCTCTCATCTTGATGTTGGCTACTATGCAAGAGACCCTTTTTACATCACCTCATGCTTTAGTAGCCTTGTTGGCTCAACATGATGATGATGGTAAAGAAAGAGTGGTCTACTACATTATTCATATTCTGGTTGATTATGAAACTCGGTACTCTACTATGCAAAAACAATGTCTTACTCTCATTTTTGCAACATAGAAGTTACCCAGTATTATCTTCTCCATGTAGAGACTCGTGTGATCATAAAGTATGATCTTCTTAAACATTTATTCAATATAATTGATCTTTCTAGAAGGTTAGCGAAATGAGTGATGTTGATCTCTAAATTCAATATCAAGTTTGAGACAGAAAACAATTAAAGGAAAATTTATCGCCGATCAATTGGCAGAAGCTCCCTCACCTCATTCCTTTCCTAACTTCGACTTGTTTCTGGATGAAAATTTCTTTGTATTAGACCATCAAACTATGTGGCTAATCTATTTCGATGGATTGAGATGTCAAACTAGCTCCAAAGTAGGTGTAGTTTTAATCTCACCCAAAGGGAAGCTAGTTCCTCTATCTTGTCAATTAGAATTTCATTACACTAATAATATTGGAGTATGAAACCCTTATTATTGGCTTATGTGTCACAATATTATTGAATATTAAGCATATCCACATTCATGGTGATTTTGAGCTTATTGTAAACCAAATCATGGCAACATATTAAGCTAAGCAAAGCAAGCTATCTCAGTATTAGGATTTTTATTTGTCCTTGCTTGAGCAGTTCTCTTCTTTTACCATAGATAGTGTCCCTAGGAGAGAGAATCATCACATTGATTTCATGGAAAGCATAGCTTCCCTAGTTCTTTTCTTAAGTTGAAATGGCTAGGTACATGAAAATGAGGGACAAAAAAGGGGTCTTAAGTGGCCATTTTTAAAAAAAATTAGTAAAAACTAATCTTGGATGAGCAATTGAAGATAGTTATGCTCAAAGTTTAAGATGCAATTCAAGAAAAAGAGTTTTAGTGCTCCAAATCCAATTTTTAAACACTTATTTTTTTTTTTAAATCGTGGAGATTAAGGGGTTGAAATGGTGGGAGAACAAAAACTGATCTTATTTTTATTACAAAAATATAACATAGCATCTAGTGTGCTTTGGATAAAATGTTAACTTTTTTTAGTATTTTAAAAATCGCTTTTATGGAAAATTATCTATCACCATGTATTTTATGCTTAATTTTTCTAATAATGTTTTAATTAATATATTATTTTTTACTAATTTTCAAAGTGGACATATCCTAAAAATATAAATTAAGTGTGTTCCCTCCTAATTTTTTAGAAAATGATCTAAACTTAATTTTTTGGATGTGTATAGAATAGAGTCTAGAATGCAAAAATATATATTATTTCAAATTTAGATGAAAGGATAAAAAATGAAACATAAAATACTATACCGTAGGCGTTTTGGAAAAAAATAAGACACTAGAAAACTATTAAAAATAAAAACCAAGTAACATATTCAAAATGTAGAAAAAATACATGGTTAGAAAAGTAAGATGGATTGGAATTATTGTGGTATTTTTTATCTTAGCATTGAAATATGTGAAAATTTTATTGAGAGCTCAATCAAAATATAGTCACATTTTTACAATTTGTAAAAAAATACCTTTGGGCATTGACATGTAAGTCCAACCCTTTAGGTTGGATGCCTAAGGAAAATCCAACCCTAAGGATTGGAGATACCTAAGATAGGTACGTCAAACACAAGCACATTATAATGCACTCACATTTCTAAGAATAGAAAATATTACTTTATCTCTCTCCATCTCTCTACCCATATATCTCTCCCTCTCTATATATCACTTCCTATCTCTATCTTTATATTTCTATCTCTCCCTCTCTCATTTTCTCTCCCTTTCTCTCTCTTCCTCTCTCCTTCCATCCATCCCTCTCACTCCCTCTATATATATTTAACTCTTCATATCTCTCTATCCATATCTCCTCTCTCTCTCCCTCTCCCTCTCCCTCTCCATCTTCATATCTATCTCTATCTCTATTTCTCTCTCCCTCTCTATCTCTAGAAACCTCTCACTTTCTCTATCATCCCTCTCTGTCCCTCTCCCTCTTCCTAAAAAATGAATATATATCATTATTTATCTCTAAATCTCTCTCCCTATAGATCTATCTCTCCATATTTCTCCTCATATGACTCCCTCCATCCCTCCATATTTATCATTTTATCTTTCCCTATATTTATCCTTATCTCTTCATCTCTCTCTACCCCTATACCAATCCCTCTCTCTACCTCTCTCAATATATCACTTTCTATATATATATATATATATATATATCCATCTCTCCCTCTCTATATATTTATCTCTTCATCTCTCTCTATCCATATCTTCTCTCTATATATATAGATCTCTATCCTCTATCTCTTTATATATTCCTTTCCCTCTCCCTCTCTCCCTTTCCATCTTTATCTCTATCTTCCTCTTTGTATCTCTCTCATATCTCTATCTATATATTCCTCTCTAGATCTCTCTCCCCTATCTCTATCTCCTTACCCCACTATCTCTCTCTTTTAATGAAAAACATAATGTGATAAAAAATTAACGCACTCATAGTATAACATGCTTTTTAATTATAATGCGACTCACTTTATAGCTTAGTAGTGACTAGCTTAGGTTCAATCACTACCAAGCCATAATACAACTGCATTATAATGTGAGAAAATTATAACAACTCATGTTATGTCTTGGATGGATGAAAAAATTGATTGTGGATACTTTTTGGTCCCACATGTTTTTTCACATGCCCCAATGGAGGTTTTTCTTTGGAAGGGGTTCTTACATCTAGAACTCTTAGTGTCTCAATCACTAATTTTTATGCTCCATAAGCTATTCTAGGTAAGGATAAAATTTAATAGAGAATCTTATCCTCAAGATTATCCTCGGATTATTGGAGGTAAATTCAATGTTATATTATCCCTTAGTGAATGAAAATTTTAAATTCCTATTCACCTTTAATCTAGTATTTTCTTTAGAACATTAATCAACTTTACTTAATGGATATTCCTCCTAGAAATGGTTATTTTATTTGGAATAATTAAAGAATTGGGGATTATTTTCATATATAAATTTTGTATAGATTTTTGGTCAATGATTCTTGAATTTATCAACACCTTTGGTTTTCTTCTTCCATTATATAAAATGTAAGTTCTAATCATTGGGCCATAGATTTACTCTAATATGGATATTTTAAGCCTCAAAATGCTCCTTTTAGATTCCATATCATGTGGTTAAAATATGATTATTTAAAAAAATATTAGACTTTGGTGGTAGGATGGTGAGCCTTTTCATGTTACAATTCTTTATGCTTTGTTCCACAAATTATGCTTTTCAGATAAAAACTCAAAGAATAGTATTCTTCCTCTTGTAGATATATTTTGTAAAGAAAAATAAATATTTTTTTGAATTTGGTAGAAATCCAAGGCTATATTTAGGAATAGGTCTTAAGTAAGGGTGTCTTAAATTTTCATTATAAACTCTAGATTGCATAAGAAAATTTTGAGCTTTAGAAGGAAATCATGTGGCAAAAAAATCTCATGCTAAATAGTAACACGCAAGGGATAAGTTCAAACAATGGGAATAGGGTGCTCTATCTTTTTGAGAGATGGAACACTAGGGTTAGGACCTATTCCACTTAGTTTCACTTAAGGAAACCCTAGATATCTCAATCCAAGGATGGAATGAAGGAAATATATCTTCTAAAGGTTGTCCTAGGGTATGTTTAGAAACTAAAAAGGGGTTCACCACCAAGCTAGGGCTTGGAAAGAAAAGAGATGAATGAATCATACAAAGTACCATGCAAAACCTAACTAGATGACCTAGGAAATGAAACTGAAATACAAAATATCAAACTAGAAATGAACAGAGGTGCACCTGGAAGAGTGATGAGGTAAAAAAAGCTCCAAAACCCTAAAAATTTGTTGTTTTATGCCCACTGGGACTCATATGCCAGTCTGGATGATTTATTCCCAGACTAGGGTTTTTGTGCCAAAACTAGAATTTGACAGTGTATGATCTGAATCTCCTAAAACCTGAAAAAATGTATTGTACTGGGACTCATATGCCACAAGTGGACCCACTTTTATTTTTTGGAGGATTAATACCTGAATCTACTCTACTATCTCTGCTCTTCCTTCCACACTTCATTTCTAGATCTGAAACCCTAATTTGCAACCTATAGGTGACTTTCCATGAAGATAGCAACCTTGTGACAACTTGATGACTTTCTTCAACCTTGCAACCTAGTCTTCAAAGTATCTTCAAGCCCCAAGAGACCTAGATATGCAATAACACATATAGAGAGAGAAAAACTTGTTGATTGTTAGGAAATAATGGTTTGCCTTGGTCAAACCCCATTTAGGTAATTAAACCTTGTGATGAAACAATGAAATATGAAACATGAAAAATGATACCTTGAATGATGTTGTGAGATTTAAATCAACAATATAACATTAAATGGTAATGTGGAATGTATATTTTCATCTTGAATATGGATATGAAAAAATTCTTGCAAATGGATCTTCAATGCTACATCACAACACTAGCTCAACAACATTCTTGATGCCTTATGATCTTGACATGATGATGGATCTTGAATTGCTGTAATAAATGATGAAGAATTTTTCCCTTGAATTCCTTAAAAATGCTCTTGTAAATTCTCTTGATGCTCTTGTGAAGTCTTGAAATGCTTAACTCTTGATAGCTTAGGTAAATAATGATTTGAGACCTTGTTTATTGATCTATTTAGGATCTAGGACAATTTCTTAAAAGTCTTGCGTAAATGATCACTTAATTACAATGCTCAAATAAACAAATGAACATAATATAATTGCCAAGATAATGAACTGAAAAGAAAGAGAGAAGATAAATAGGAGACAAACGCAATTGATAATAGAGTTCATCCCTAAGGACTACGTCTCCGGGCCCCTCTCCAACAGAGTGACCGA
>VDFB02193619.1:0-11971 GCA_007258455.2 Sequoia sempervirens
AAGGATCTATTGTCGTCAAGCTCTGGGTTGTGTAAGACGGCACAAAAATATAACCTTGGCCTTGGTAAATGAGTTGTATATTAAAGTCGAAATTAAAATAAATTTCACCTAGCAAAGGAATTTTAATATATATAATACAATTGTAAACACTTAAATATTAAAAGGTTCAAATAATATTAATGAAAGAGCTTTAGGCGTGAAAAAGCTTTTGAAACATATTTTTTTCCTTTAGGGGAAAACCGGTGGAGGTCGTGCGAGTCATGGAGTTAGGGCACTCCGCCATCATCCGGCGTTGGAAGAAAAACGCCTGGCATTCAAGAGCCATGACAGGAATTCGAAGAGACCATCTTTTAAGCGTTAGTTCTTGCATCAAAATCTCATTCTTCTTCTTCTTCTTGGGGAAATGGACTGGAGATGAAAAAATGTTAACCCAGAAATTCTTTTCTTCTTCCTGATCTTCCGTTTTTAATCGAAGTTTTCTCAAGAGCAGAAATCTTCTTCCGCCATAGTTAGGGTATCTTTTGTTCTCTTCATTCGTCACTGGAGTATCTTCTGGAAATTTCTTGTGTCTTTTTCAGTGCCAGAAGCTTTCCCTTGAGCAATATCCTTCTCTTCAATCCATCTCTGGTTAGTGCGGGGTTCTTCTTGGAGTCGAACTGAGGAGAAGTTCGCGCGCCACTGACAGTTGATAATCAAGCCAGGGCTCTACTTCGTTTTCCTTTCCTGACGCAGCCAGGCACGTTTCTGCATCTTATTTATGCTTGCCTTTGAATATATTTGACATTACTGAAATAAGGCTAAATCGAAACTTTTACCTTTAGAATGAAATGCGTTATTTTCTTCTCATTTGTGTTGATCACGGGAATCGCTTTTATGAAAAGGATATTCTTTCATTATTACGGCAGTAGCTATTTATTTCCTTAATGTAATCCTGTAGGGATTTATCTCGAATTTGTGTACCCGACTTGCTGCTCTATATCATTAAGAATATTCATCCGTATCCTACATTTTCTGAACCTTGAACAGACTAGCAGATTAATTCTCTCAACACCATTCTGTACCAGAACTATAGAAATCAGTAAGAAAACTAAGCACTTATGATTCTACATTGATTTATGAACCTCATCTTATAACTACTTGTTACCAAGCTGAAGCTCGCTTAACCTCTGACTTCGTTGCAGAAGCATCTTACTCTGAAGATAATAATCTTTTCGTTCTGAGTTTAACTGTTGTGATCTCTTGTTAAAGATGTCAGCTTGACATCGCTATTTAGACTTATGCACTTAATTAAGCCTCCTTAGACACTCTGTCTGATTCAATCTTTCCTTCCTTACTGGTCTGACCCGGAAGGTGTATAATTTCAGACCTGAACCTTATGCTGACTTTGAGATCATAAATGAATTCTTAAATCTTTCTGAAATCTTTCTTTTTCGTAACTTCAATAGATCTTCTTAAGGAAGGGATCCATTTCTAAAACAACAATAAACTGTAGGGTTATGAACCTAAGAGTATTTTGCTCTATCAGCAAACTAATGGGATATGATACCAACCCTTGAGGCAGTCGTGTCGAGCAAGGGTGTATACTGACGACACAGTAGTGCTAATTGAGTCGGAACAGTAGTGCCAGAAACAAATATAAATCCTTGGCCAAGGTAGATACCTGTTAGGCAGAAGTCAGTATCCATGTACCAGATTTACTCTGGTTAGATTGATCCTTCGGATAGGGAAAAAACCTGCAGGAGAGGGATCGACCAGTAGTATAGGTGCATGGACACCAGGCTCAGAGACATGATGACACTAGATCCTTGTTGATTACCCTCGTGAAGGGTCGGGTTTCTTCAATTGAAGAACACGGGAAGACCAGTAGGTCTTGGTTGGGCGGAAAAGCCCTTGATGATAAACCCCTTTTTCCAAATGATGAGGTAGTTCACGAATCTCTGGATGAAGATGATGATGTTAGTAACAAACTCTTTTGCACTCCATTCCAGGTATTGCTCGTCCAATTATTCTTTTATTAATGCAGTAGTGTATTCATTGAAATGTTAGTTGATGAAATGGTAAACACAGTTAGTTATTTTCATTTGAATAAATGCTGAATTATTTTTAAAATAGAATATATATATATCATGCAAACCCTAGTTTGATAGTTTTCAGTTAAGTCTTTTGGAAATGGTAGAGTTCCTTTTCAGCTGACATTGGTTTACTTCTAGATATAAATTGAAATTAGTTTCACCTTGGAAATTAGTTACTAAACCCTATTTACAGTTAATTTTATAACTGTAGATCCGTTAGGCTGTTATACATGGTATCAGAGCTACCGGGTTCGACACTGAACCTCGGGCTCAACATGCAGACTTAGAAAACTAAATCAATCGTTGATGTTATTCCAGGATGGTGTTGATACGACAGACACCTTGGAAGAAGGTTCGTGACCCGGTATCTGTTTGGATGTGGAAGATCAGACTATCATATGATTACTCAGACTGTTCTCTCCCATCAGATACAGAGACAATGGCCAAAGCCATAAAAAGACTCCGACAGGAGAGGAAGAAATGGACTGCCTTGAGAAAAGAAAAAGTGAAAGTCAAGATATTGACTGAGATGGTTAAAGCCAACACATTGAAGTCTAACAAACCGAAGACCCAACCTGAAACAATAAAGGAAAAATAAGTTTCAACTCTGGGTTACAGACCTCTTCCATACGTAGAGCTTCGTGAACAGAAGGAACCCAACACTGACAGTGAAACTGAACCTTGAATTAAAACCGAAGCTAAATATAGAATGATAAATAGTATGTAGACCTTGTCATGAGCTATCACAGGAGTGGTAGAAAATTTTGTACTATTATGAAATGAAACTATCACAGGATGTGATAGAGAATTTTGTATAGACCTATCACAGGATGTGATAGAGAAATTTTGTATTATCTATGTAAAGATCAATCACAGGGAGTGATGATCCATATTCAATTAATATATACAAAAAATTTTGCTTGCATTAATCAGATTTGGTGAATTACTTCTTAAATTCAAAATGACTTGATTGATTGAAGGAAAAATGAGGTTATGACATAAAACTGAAATAAAATTTAGCAAACAAATAAGACTAATTAGAGCCATTAATGTATGCCAGGATATCATCATAATGGAAAATTCCGGACATGGATTAAGGGAGGACCAAAATAATAACCCCATGGCCAAGCTGGACCAATTATTAGCCTTGATGAATGCAACTCAGAGTCAAATAGCTAACTTGGAAAGAAAAGTGGAAGGACATCACGTGACAAGTGATGAAAGAACAGAAAACCAAAGTGAACAGCAAGGGAAAACTTCAAAAACCTTGACTCTGGAACACAAGAAAAGTAGATTGGCTGATGAACTAGCCAAGGACATGAAGAAAATTAAACCTCCTAAGTTTGAGGGCTCCATTTCGGGGGATACTGCGGAGGCGTGGTTGACAGAAATGGAGAAATATTTTGAATTGAGGGATTATTCTGATAATTCAAAGGCCGCATGGGCAGCCTATCAACTGGCGGGAGAGGCTGCCACCTGGTGGGAGAACAAAAGGGCGTAAATGGGGATGAGGAGCAACGGGCATCTGGGGAGCAATTCTGGTACTACGCTATTTTGACAGAGGGTGGCCTGCATGGAATGTCGCCGATTCAAAACCGAGCGATCTCGGCCTGGCCCGCCCGTACCGTTCGGTCAGCGATGGAACCTCTGGCCCGCGCCTGGCGAATCCCCAGCCCAGCCCCACGGATGAGGCCTGCCATGCCCCGTTAAATTATTTCCATGACCTCCTTGCCACGCGGGAGCCGGCTCCACTGTACTCCCAAAAAGAAGGGTCACAAGAAATCGTGGATTGAAAATAAGAGAGACAAAAGGAATGAATTTCACTGAAGAATAAGAGAATTTAAAACATCGCCAATAAGTGGATCGAAGAAAGGACCACTGTGAGGGTAAGGTTTCTGAATTCGTGGAGGCGAGATTATGCCAACTAAAGGCCTAATACATTAAGAACTCAACAAGGATGTGAGCAAATAAAACCCCATCAATCTTAACAACAAGATTTCCCCAACAAAGAATTCATGCAGCAGTGGACAACCTGCAAGCTGAGTATCAAGCCACCCCTATAGAGACTCCAGGTAAGCTCTATGGAAACCCCATAACCATATTAATTGATACCGGAGCCACAGAAAGTTTTATATCTCCTAAGATATTGCATAAATTTCCTAAAAGAACTGGGTATATGGCTAAATCTTGGACCGTAGAATATGCTAATCAGACGAGAGCTCGGGTAGAGCAGTGTTTGTTTGAAGCAAGGATAGAATTTCTAGACTTCGCTACAGAGGTTAACCTTTATGTGGCGCCTCTGGGTTCTTATGATGTAATCATTGGAATGAACTGGCTAAGGGAACATAGGGCAAGGGTAGACTGCTATGCTAAAACAGTAGAGTGCTTGGATGACCTAGGAAACCCTACGATGATACAGGGGGTGCAACGAGAAGTTAAGGTACGACAAATATCAGCTATGCAGCTCAAAAGAAATAAGAGGAAGGGATGTCAGATATTCGCAGTCAAAATGGAAGAAGTCAGGGAATATACAGACAACACATACTTTGATGATATGATAATGCAAACCCAGAGCCGGGAAGGGGAAATGGAAATAGACTCCAAGGAAGAAACTTTCACTGACAAATACCCCTATCTTCGGGAGTATCAAGACGTGTTTCCAGAGGAATTGCCTGGGTTACCACCCAGGAAGGTGTTTGACTTCACCATCGATTTGGTTCCAGGAGCTGAACCAGTCTCTAAGGCACCTTACCGAATGACTACCGTGGAATTGATGGAATTAAAGACACAACTTCAAGAATTGTTGGATAAGGGTTTGATACGACCTAGTGTTTCACCCTGGGGTGCTCCATTAATATTTGTAAAGAAAAAGGATGGGACTCTTCGTCTGTGTATAGACTACAGAATGCTGAACAAGCTAACCATCCGGAACAAGTACCCCTTACCTCGTATAGATGATCTTTTTGATCAAATGAAAGGGGCAGCAGTGTTCTCCAAAATAGATTTGAGATCGGGGTATCATCAGCTCAGACTAAAAGAAGGGGATATTCACAAAACGGCTTTCAAAACCAGATATGGACATTACAAATTCACAGTTTTACCTTTTGGACTCACCAACGCCCCAACTGCATTCATGAATCTAATGAACAGTATATTCAGAGATTTAGATAAGTTTGTATTGGTTTTCCTGGATGACATACTCATCTATTCCAAAAATGAAGAAGAGCACCTCCGACACCTTTAAATAGTCCTTCAATGGTTGAGAGAGAATAAGCTATATGGAAAATTATCGAAGTGTACCTTTTTCCAGAAGGAAGTGCAGTACTTAGGACATATAATCTCTGCTAAAGGAATTGCCGTAGATCCTGCAAAAATAGAAGCAATAGTGAATTGGCCAAAGCCTAAAAACGTTCATGAAGTCAGAAGCTTTATGGGTTTAGCAGGATATTACCGAAAATTTGTCAAAGATTTTTCTAGAATTGCTCACCCTATTACATCCCTTCAAAGAAAAGGAAGAAAGTTTGAATGGACAGCAAAGTGCCAAGAAGCATTTGACGCCTTAAAGGAAAAATTAACCACCGCACCAATTTTGATCGTGCCCGACCCAAATGGACATTTTGTAGTGATAACAGATGCGTCCGGAGACGGACTAGGGGGAGTATTAATGCAGGAAGGAAAAGTGGTGGCTTATGAATCTAGGAAACTAAAACAGTATGAACAAAATTATGCACCACATGATCTAGAATTATCGGCGATTGTGCATGCCTTGCAAATGTGGCGACATTATCTACTTGGGAAGACTTTCGAGCTTAAGTCAAATCATCAAGGGTTGAAATATCTATTTACCCAACCCAACCTAAATGCACGACAAAGAAGGTGGATGGAATTAATTTCCGACTACGACTTCGAGATCAGCTATATTAAAGGTAAGGAGAATAAAGTAGCCGATGCCTTGAGTCGGCGAAGACACATAACTGCTATGGCAACTATCAATACAGATTTTAGAACGCAGGTTCTACAAAAACTGTAAGAGGATGACTACTATAATCAAGTACGGGAAGCTCTTCTGGCAAACTCAGAGGATTCTAATTATGAGGGATTCCAGATAGAAGAAGATGGACTTTTGAGATTTAAGGGCAGGATGTACATTCCAGACTCATCAGAATTAAGGAAAACCATTTGGAAAGAAACTCACACCGCACCATATTCAGGCCATCCCGGAATAACCAAGATGTTGGCAGATGTGAAACCTCTATATTTTTGGAAGGGAATGAAGAAGGATGCAGTTAGATTTGTAGAAGGTTGCTTCGAATGCCAGAAGGTTAAAGTTGAACATCAACACCCAATAGGGTTATTACAACCTCATAACATACCAGATTGGAAGTGGCAAATTATAAGTATGGATTTTGTACAAGGGTTACCAATGATAAGAAATAGACATAATACTATACTGGTGGTAGTAGACCGATTCACCAAGGTGGCACATTTCATACCAGGAAATTTGACAGATGGGGCTTCCGTGGTTGCGCGAAAATTTGTGCTAGAAATATTTCGTCTACATGGCGTACCAGAGAAAATTATTTCCGACAGAGATGCCAGAATAACTTCTAGATTTTGGCAAACATTATTTTCTGCATTAGGAACACAATTAAATATCAGTACAGCTTATCACCCTGAAACGGATGGCCAAACAGAAAGAATTAATCAGATCTTAGAAGACCTGCTGAGAATGTATTGTTTGGATCAGCAACATAAGTGGGAGGAATATTTACCTTTGGTAGAATTTGCCTACAATAATTCATATCAGTCAGCTATTAAAATGGCACCATTTGAAGCTCTGTATGGCAGAAAATGCAGGACCCCTATCAGTTGGAACAGGTTAGAAGAAAGGGTTATTTTAGGGCCAGAGATGCTCCAAGAAATGGAAGAATAGGTCAAGTTAATTAGGCAAAGGTTAAAAGAAGCTAATGATCGCCAAAAGAGTTATGCCGATGCAAAGCGAACTCCAAGACAGTTTGTAGTGGGAGACAAAGTTCTCTTGCATGTCAAACCACATAAAAGCTCTATTAAATTTGGAAAGACTTCAAAGCTTGCCCCAAGATACGTGGGACCTTTTGAAGTACTGGAAGTAATCAATCCAGTGGCTTACAGAATTGCTCTACCACCAGCTCTCGCCTGATTGCACAATGTGTTTCATGTTTCCTACCTTAAGAAATATTTTGCAAATTTTGAGCATATGATTGATTGGAAATCCTTGCAGGTGCAGGATCCAGGGGTGATTACTATAGAACCAATTCGAGTACTCGAGACGCGTAAGCTAAATTACGTAATCGTGAGGTGGTTCAATGTAAGGTCCAGTGGGATCAGTACTCAGAAGAGAGAGCCACCTAGGAGGACTATGAAGAAGTCCTTCAAAATTTTCCTTATTTATTTTCAAACCCTATAAAGTTTTGAGCATAGATTAGTATTTATAAATAAATAATCATCGAGGATGATGATCCTTAAGGGGAGGAGTATGTTACATTCCCCAAAGACTTAATATGTTGTGGAAGGATTCATGGATGCTAATATTGTTATTTTAACTGCCTTTCATGTGAACATGAAGTAAATGATTAAATAATTATTTTGTTCTGGTAACTGAAAATGTGAATGAGAATGTTTATTTAAAAAAATGCGAATGTATTGAATGATAATGTTGATGATGATATTATATGTGATATGAATTAATGCACTAAGAATGGTCTAACTTTAATTTCCGATGTCAAGTGGATGCAGGACCGACATCGTACGAAGGAAAAAGGGACTATCATCAAGGAGAGGATGCAGTCGACAAGGATCTATTGTCGTCAAGCTCTGGGTTGTGTAAGACGGCACAAAAATATAACCTTGGCCTTGGTAAATGAGTTGTATATTAAAGTCGAAATTAAAATAAATTTCACCTGGCAAAGGAATTTTAATATATATAATACAATTGTAAACACTTAAATATTAAAAGGTTCAAATAATATTAATGAAAGAGCTTTAGGCGTGAAAAAGCTTTTGAAACATATTTTTTTCCTTTAGGGGAAAACCGATGGAGGTCGTGCGAGTCATGGAGTTAGGGCACTCCGCCATCATCCGGCGTTGGAAGAAAAACGCCTGGCATTCAAGAGCAATGACGGGAATTCGAAGAGACCATCTTTTAAGCGTTAGTTCTTGCATCGAAATCTCATTCTTCTTCTTCTTCTTGGGGAAATGGACTGGAGATGAAAAAATGTTAACCCAGAAATTCTTTTCTTCTTCCTGATCTTCCATTTTTAATCGAAGTTTTCTCAAGAGCAAAAATCTTCTTCCGCCATAGTTAGGGTATCTTTTGTTCTCTTCATTCGTCACTGGAGTATCTTCTGGAAATTTCTTGTGTCTTTTTCAGTGCCAGAAGCTTTCCCTCGAGCAATATCCTTCTCTTCAATCCATCTCTGGTTAGTGCGGGATTCTTCTTGGAGTCGAACTGAGGAGAAGTTCGCGCGCCACTGACAGTTGATAATCAAGCCAGGGCTCTACTTCATTTTCCTTTCCTGACGCAGCCAGGCACGTTTCTGCATCTTATTTATGCTTTCCTTTGAATATATTTGACATTACTGAAATAAAGCTAAATCGAAACTTTTACCTTTAGAATGAAATGCGTTATTTTCTTCTCATTTGTGTTGATCACGGGAATCGCTTTTATGAAAAGGATATTCTTTCATTATTACGGCAGTAGCTATTTATTTCCTTAATGTAATCCTGTAGGGATTTATCTCGAATTTGTGTACCCGACTTGCTGCTCTATATCATTAAGAATATTCATCCGTATCCTACATTTTCTGAACCTTGAACAGACTAGCAGATTAATTCTCTCAACACCATTCTGTACCAGAACTATAGAAATCAGTAAGAAAACTAAGCACTTATGATTCTACATTGATTTATGACCCTCATCTTATAACTACTTGTTACCAAGCTGAAGCTCGCTTAACCTCTGACTTCGTTGCAGAAGCATCTTACTCTGAAGATAATAATCTTTTCATTCTGAGTTTAACTGTTGTGATCTCTTGTTAAAGATGTCAACTTGACATCGCTATTTCGACTTATGCACTTAATTAAGCCTCCTTAGACACTCTGTCTGATTCAATCTTTCCTTCCTTACTGGTCTGACCCGGAAGGTGTATAATTTCAGACCTGAACCTTATGCTGACTTTGAGATCATAAATGAATTCTTAAATCTTTCTGAAATCTTTCTTTTTCGTAACTTCAATAGATCTTCTTAAGGAAGGGATCCATTTCTAAAACAACAATAAACTGTAGGGTTATGAACCTAAGAGTATTTTGCTCTATCAGCAAACTAATGGGATATGATACCAACCCTTGAGGCAGTCGTGTCGAGCAAGGGTGTATACTGACGACACAGTAGTGCTAATTGAGTCGGAACAGTAGTGCCAGAAACAAATATAAATCCTTGGCCAAGGTAGATACCTGTTAGGCAGAAGTCAGTATCCATGTACCAGATTTACTCTGGTTAGATTGATCCTTCGGATAGGGAAAAAACCTGCAGGAGAGGGATCGACCAGTAGTATAGGTGCATGGACACCAGGCTCAGAGACATGATGACACTAGATCCTTGTTGATTACCCTCGTGAAGGGTCGGGTTTCTTCAATTGAAGAACACGGGAAGACCAGTAGGTCTTGGTTGGGCGGAAAAGCCCTTGATGATAAACCCCTTTTTCCAAATGATGAGGTAGTTCATGAATCTCTGGATGAAGATGATGATGTTAGTAACAAACTCCTTGCACTCCATTCCAGGTATTGCTCATCCAATTATTATTTTATTTATGCAGCAGTGTATTCTTTGAAATATTAGTTGATGAAATGGTAAATGGTAAATACAGTTTGTTAGTTATTTCCATTTGAATAAATGCTGAATTATTTTTAAAATAGAATATATATATATATGCAAACCCTAGTTTGATAGTTTTCAGTTAAGTCTTTTAGCAGTTCCTTCGGTGACACGGTTACTTCAAAGATATAAGTGAAGTTAGTTACACCTTAGAAACTGGTGCTAAATCCCATTTCACTTAATTTTATAGCGTAGAGCGATTGTTTATAAAGGTGTAGATATGAGTAAGCAATTGTCACTCAAAAAAGAGCTCAAATAAATAGATTGTGTTGTGTGGTCGTGGTAAATAACAAACACCTATATCTACTATTTTGCCATCGAGGGGTCCTACTCCTACTAGTACTAGGACTTCCCAAGACCCAATTTTGTACTTTTCCATCTAAATTAGAAGCAACAAACCATAAGGGGAAATGTACAATGACAAATAGTAGTGATCCTGCAAACATGGTGGCAAAGTTATTTGATGTGCGAAATAAGTATGGCATGGATGATGCCATAGGCAAATTCTTTTTTTCCAATGGTACTCCATTCTATTTGATTCACTCTCCTTATTATAAGGAGGTTGCAGCAAAGATAATAAGGACCATCCTACATGCCACCAACTTAGTAAAAATTGAGGACAACAATCTTGGATAAGAACTATTCCAAGAATATTCTAATGGAGAAAATGAAGGCTACCCAGGTCACTAGTGAATGCAACGAAGTGATGGAGACGTGGATGAACATCAAGCATCATCCACACATCATATCATGGTCACATGTACAAAAGGCCCTTACTTCCTTAGAGATATCAATTGTTCAAGGCAATGTAAGGATGCAGATTTTCAATTACAAATCCTTAAGAGCTGTTATTGAGAAGGTTGGGCCAAAGAAGGCAATGCATGTAGTGCCAAATATGCCATACGTGTACAAATCTGCAGAGAAATTGATTGAGGCAACCTACAAGCATATTTGGAGGACATTTTGTTGTGTGCATGCCATGAACAAAGCACTCAAGGACATCCACAAAATCAGTTGGGTCAAAGAGATAGTTAATGATGCTAGATATGTGCAAATGTTTATTTTCAACCACCACACTTCACAGGCACTCTTCAAGACCTTCTCCAAGGAGGAGTTTTTGAACATGAACAACAGGAAAAATCAATTGGGTCAATGAGGTAGTTAACAACACTAGAAATGTACAAATGTTTATTTGCAACCACCATACTTCACATGCACTCTTCAAAACCTCCTCCAAGAAGGAGTTATTGAAACCTATAAAGATTAGATATGCATCACACTTCATTCTTTGGAGAGGATGCTTGAGTTGCAAGAGACACTGTGTCTAATAGTCATGACAACAAAGTGGAATTCGAGGCACAATTCTAAGTCTAAGCAAGGGAGGAGGGTGAAGGAGGTGGTGAAGAGTGACACTTTTTGAGCTAATGTGAGATACAATATTCCAATCTTCAACGTCATTACATATGGGGATGCTAATGCACCAAATCTTGGAGAGGTGTATTAGTGCATTGAAAGTATGCTTGGCCAAATGAAAGCCATTGTACAAAAGAATAGCCCCACATTGCAATTCTGCAATGAACATATTCAGCCAATCATTCATCATAGATGTGAGAAGCTCAACACTCTCTTCCACACAATTTCCTATGCATTGAACCCCAAGTGGTACATGCAAAGGCCTTGCAAAGTCGCCCCTATAGGAGATGCTAAGGTGAAGGTAGGGTTAATGAAGGTTATTCAAAAGATGTATGATTCTACAAATACCAACATCATTAATAACGAGTGAACGAAATTTACCACTATTAGGGGATATCCAATAGAGGCCAAACTAGATAGGGAGACTATGGTGCAGAAAGATCCAATTCTATAGTGGACTATACATGGGCCTAATGCTTTGATAGACACACTAGGCATTCATCTATTGTCCCACATTTCTAGTTCTTTTGCTACTAAGAGGAATTAATCTACTTATAGCTTTATTCACTTTGTC
>VDFB02193622.1:0-19173 GCA_007258455.2 Sequoia sempervirens
TTTGATGTCTCGGGGGCTGATCAAAGATTAGCCTTGCCTATGTTTAAGCTCAGAGACGACGTAGTTCGGATTTCAATGTTTTGATGTTTTTCTACTTTTTTGAGTGTTTTTGGATTTTTGATATTTTGGATGTTTTTGGATTTTTGATGTTTTGATGTTTTTGGATTTTTCGCATGATTTTGACGATTTGGATATGGATGTGTAATGATATCAATGCTCTGTTTAGGATTTTTGCTAAAAAACCAAGCTAAGGTTGATCGATCAGGTTGATGGATTGATGATGATGATAACATTGTTGAGGATGCACAACAATGCAAGGATTTGATGGGATTGATGATGATAACATTGTTGAGGATACACAACAATGCAAGGACTGGATTGATCAGAATTGATAATGATAACATTTTCGAGGATACACGACAATGCAAGGATAGTGTTAAGCAACATAAGGATATCCCGAGATGATGATTTTTTGACTGGATTTGATTGATCATGTTTGATGAAGCTTGGTTTCGAACAAAAGATGTTTGAATGATTTGATGTGATGTTGACATGTAAATTAGATGCGACTGATAGTGATTGTTTGGATTGATGTTCGATTGAAGATGGAGACTTGATAAAGAACATGTTCTTGTCAAAATATGCCATGGGCTAGTGATTCGGATATTTGCTCACGAGTGCTTTGACCAGTTTGATTTCACGTTTTCCAATGTTCAGATCGCCACATGAGGTGAAGGATATAGACCAAGATTTATTCTCGAAGCAAGATGTATATATCTGCCCCCAATGTCTAGCAATGTATGGAATGCGATGGGTGGATGCTTGGATAAGTGTATAGATGGATGGATATGCAAAGGATGCCAAGGATTATCTTGCAATAAGATAAGGTGTTTGCATCAAGAAAGCTCCTTTGGATAATGCTTCATAGCTCAGATAATGCTGCATAGGATAGGATTAATGAAAATGACCCATGTCAAGATGTTTACCGTAAGCAAGCATAAAGTGTGCTCCAAAATTTCATCAAGATCAAGATAACTAAGATGATGGATGAAAATATATGTGAATGGATTGGATAAATGGTTCATGGATGGATGGATTTATTATGGATAAGATGGATGGAATGCTCGATTTATTATGGATGGGATGAGATGCTTTCGTCTGAACTGGCGCACGTAGATGCTCGATTCTACACATGATGCATGTTTGCCAGGTTTTCATCATGGTCTTTCCCAAAGTGCCGCACATGCAGTTTTCACTAGAGGACAATTTTTTTCTTTACTGTTTTCAATCCTTTTTCTGATTTTTTTGGATTTTTTGCTTTTTTGATTTTTTTGATTTTTTATGAAAGATTCATACTGAACCACCTGGTGGTGTTGACGTAGATGCTTCTGCCATAATGTGCCATCGATATCCTCGTGGAAGGGCTGTGCCTAAGATATGCAAGTAATTTGAATGCAACTTTGGATTCTTGATCCGCCGATACCAGTGGTTGCACTCGCTCTGCATCATCGAAAAGTGCCTTCAATCCTTATGATGAAGGGTCAAGGCTAATACATGGTCAATGAGAATTGATATCATGCATGGAGGTGTGGATGGAGTGCATTTAGGGATAAGATGGATTGGTTGACAGTTTGGAACCTTTGACTCTCCAAACTTGGGAAGATGAGCAATGATGGGTGGATAGGAAGTGTGCATGGAATTAGGACCAATTTCTTGATACACTTTGTAATGCCACTTGAAAAGCCCGCTTTGATTTTGTGGACATCTTTGATGGATACCTTTCCCCTCTTTAGCTCTGTCCCCACAGCTTTGACTAATGGAGTGTGATAGGGATGATCTTTCTTTGTATTCTTTGGTATCCATATGTATTTGATTTGTCCATTATGCTTCTCAGCTTCTCTTGATTTGATAACATTCTTTGTACTTTGATTCAAATCTTTCTTTTGACGTTGGTCCCAATTCATGGATGGGGTGATGGGTGGATGACGATTCATGACGTGACTGGTTGTAGTATTGACACTAGCTTCATCATAAGGACTCTTCATGCTCCCTATGTTGACGTTTGCTTGAGACGAAGTTGCCCCCAGTATGGTGGTAGTAGTACCTTCATGCTTTGATTTCGCTTGCTCCAAGAGCTCTTGTGTATAATGCATTCTCTGATAAATGACTGTCGTAGGTGACGTTTCAATTTGCTGCTCTACTAACTCTGGATGTTCTATTTGACTTGTTTCCTTAAACGGATAATGATGGATATCTTTATTCATGATGTCCTCAATCTGAGTTTGGGACATATTTGATCCTGATGTTGACAACTCCATTTGATTGTAGGAGTTAAGAATATGCTCTTTGTGTGTAACATAATTTTGTTCTAGATGAAGATCATCTATGTGTCCATCCATAGAAAGCATCTCATGGGTAGATGGAGGAGTATGTGCTACATCGATATGATCATCTTGCATGGATAAGAGAGTGTTCATTAGATCATTGTAGTATCTTGAAGATACAAATTCTTGATCTTGAATAATTTCAGAGTTGCTTTCGACATGCTTTGGATCAAGTTCTTGACATGGGGCAACTTCGAAGGATGGATTGCTTATAAATGGTTCTTGGATGTCGACATTAGGCATGGTCAAGTTCAAGGTTCCTTCAACATCTGTAACCATGAGGTCAAAGGGGATCAACATGTTTTGAAAATGACCATTGCCAGACCTTAGTGAAATATTTTGATCTTGCTTTGGAATAACTTCTTGAGATATGTCCTCTAACTCATAAGGCGATGTAGAGACATTTTCAACATGATCATAGGTTGATGGATCGTGCATTATGTCAATAGGATCAAATAACCCTAACACTCCTTGAAAGAGATCACTAAAAAGTGATTCTTGATGTATGGTGAGTTTATCATCGGATTGTGTAGATACATCCTCAATGTGCTCCTCAATGGAGAGGTTTTGATCATTGTTTTCAACAATTGCGGTGGAGAGATTGTGAATGTCTTCGACCATAGCATCAAGTGATGTTGATATTTCTTGAATTGGCTCATTATCAAGTTTTGTTGGTGGATTTTGATCGTGATTCAAAAGTGACTCTTGACATATGTTGATTTGATCATTGGATGAAGTAAATGTGTGCTCAGTGATGGATTGATCTTGATCCTTGTTTTCAATAGTTGTCATCTTTTGTGTTTGTGCTCGTGTTGGTTGGGTAGCTTGAGAGGCTTGGGCAACTTGAAAGGATTGTTGCACTTGTTGAGCTTGTGTTGCTTGTTGCATGGCTAGATATTGTTGGAATCCCTTTTGAAAAGCAGCTTGTAATGTCGCGTCGTATTGGATTGATGTGGTGGAAATTGGTGGTGGGGGTGGTGGTGGATTCGAAATCATGTTGGATGTAGTGACAAGTGTTTGAGATATGCTCGGAGCGATCATGGTAGTGAGAGGTTGAGATGTGATGGGTGTGATAGTGGCGTTTGGAATGATTGAAGTGTTAGGGATGATTGGGATGAACGAAGTGATAGGCCCTTGGGAGACCATATTTCGATTTGGGATCAATGTTGTTGTTTGATTAGATACCATCTGTTGGTGCGATGTCGATGGTATATTTGAAGGATTTGACATGATGGTTTGATTGACGTTAGGTGGATTGATTTGCATGGATTGATTAGCACTAGGTAAAGGGGGAAGCCCTAATCCAAGGCATGATGTAGGTAATGGTGGTGGAGATTTCCCTTGGCGCAATGCCTCAACTATTTTGGAAAGTTCCGCAATTTGATCTTGCCAAATTTGTTCTTGATTTTGATTTTGACTCACTTGAGATAGTTGATTTGGCTTGTGTTCAAGTAGTTTTGGCATGCATGCTTGTGGTTTTTGAATGGGTTTATGGGAAAATTGACTTTGGATAATGTTCTGATTTGGCATGATAGGATGAACAATGTTGGCATTGGGAATCATTTTTCCAAAGTTTTTTGAGTTAGGATTCATGTTTCAAAAAGTTCCACTTGGTACATCCACATTTGGTTTGTAGGGATTTGGTGGAATGACATTGTTCGTTTCAAGGCTCATGCATTGATTATTCGATTGGTGGATTTGTAGGTTTGGACTTAGATCTATCATTGGGAAATGTGTTCCAAACTTTGACTTGGGCATACTCACACTTGTTGTACCATTGACATTTGTCGAAGGCAATGATCCTATGCATGGAATTTGATAATTGATAGGAAATGAAAGGCTTTGAGGATTCAATTGATTTAGATTACTCAAGATGTATGGATCAAGTGTATATTCCATGTTCCTCTTGTGTTATGACCTTATTGCGAAAGTGACCTCTAAGATTCTTAGGACCAATGATGATATGGAGGATGAAAGGTGGATGATATGAGTGATGAACGTTTAGGAACTTTGAATCAATGCTAGACTTAGGGATTTTGATTTTGATTGTTTGATGTGGATGATGAACTTGTAAACCCTAAGATGTTGGATGTTATCTTTAGGATGAACTTGTTCAAAAGGTTTGCTAATTCAATTAGATGTATGAGAAAGGATGCATTCCCACACACCTAATTAAACAATTGACTTTGATTTGGTTTAAGGATGTACCCAAGTCTAGAATGATGTTTGCAAAGATCTAAAGTTGTTTTGGTGAGATGGATTGATGAATGTTTGGAAGATAGATGAAAGTTTTGATGATCCTAAGAGACTTAGAGAGACTTTGTTTACTAGGCCAAGGTATTGAAGAACACACTTTTCTCTAAGAGCAATCAAAAGACCAATATGACCAAGAGATATCAAGCACATGTGTGGGGTCCAATTTGTTATCTTTGCTTAGTGTATTCTTTTTACCACAAACACACTCTTTGATTAAAGTTTCAAACTAATATGTCCAATGTCTTAATTTCTTTAAACCCCACAAGATATTTTATGTGGAAATTCAATGAACTTAAGGCAAGGGTTTTCCTATTGTTTACTCAAGAAGACAAATTGAGATATAATCCAATGCTTAGGAACCTCTACGAACGTGAATCCGCAGGGAAAGTAGTAACATATGGATTGAGTCAATGATATTTGTCTTCAAGAGGGTTTGAAATTTTGAGAATCATGTTGAATGTTTGTTTGCAAAATGTTTTCGAATACACACTGTGTTTTCAAACAAAGAATAATTACAAGCCCTATGGATGTGTAAGACAATATTTGTTGGATTCCCACTTGGACAAGTCCAGCTACGCTTATCTCTAGCGGATGGTTAGATGCTTGACCCCACTGGCTCCACGGCTCATTAACGTCAATCGGGGCAGCCAAGCATCAACACCCATGAAACTCCCATGGCGTGCTTTCCATCTCTACTAGAAGACCGTAAGAGTGTGGGGTGGCTTCAGAATGACCATTCTTGCACCAACAAATAGATTAGTGACCCTTTCCCAATCCTTGACCAAAGCTTAGGATAAAAATGCTATGAAGATGGTGGAGTGATGAGCAAGATGAGCTCTCAAATTAAGAGAGTAACCTTGCCTAAAATTGTGGAGGATTTGCTTGAGGATGAAGCCTGTATTTAAAGATTTTCAAAATGCTAAGTGTTGAGGAGAAACCAATGTGGGACTAAAGATTAAGCCAATGATAGGAGGACACTTGTCATCATGTGATTGGTTGATGCATGTGCAAGATTTGGGAAGAGTGCCCATGAGAGGGAAAATTTGAATTCAAATTTTCCAATAAATGCTGAGTTTGACCTTGGAAGGGGACATGTAAGAGACATGTAAGGCCTCATAAATGTTATGTTGGTGTACATGTCCACTTGGGGGAAATTCAAACTTGGAGAATATTCTTCATTTATGCCTAGTTGAAAATAAGTAATTTTGACAAATCAATTAAATGCAATTTCATGTGCAAGTGGCCAAATCTAGAGAATGCAAGTGGGATGAGATTAGCATTAGATTTAATCAGGATTAATTAGCTAGGATGATGATTATGCTGAGTTTGACCAATTTGACTTGATTTAGGGATTTAAATCAAATCAAAGGGAGATGAATGATGATCTGAGATTTAATTAAATAAATGATTGATTTATTTAATCAAAGAGATGATAGGATCAAGTTTGATTTATTTGATTTAAGTTGATGAATTTACCTTGATGAATGGATGAGTGTGATTTTGATCAAATGAAGAATGTTAGTTTTGCATGTCTACAGTAACAATTCAAACTCGCAAAGACCACATGCCAAAAGCTTTAACTCTTACCGATACATGCATCCTTCCACCATCGATCGGTGAGACAATGTGAAATCGCTATGACTTACTCCAAAGAAAAAGTCTATCACCAACGAGCCTCATGTGTAATATCGGCAAGACCGAAGGTCACTCCGCAAGACGTTACCCTGAAGAAAATCTCATGCCGATATGTATATGCATCTGCCACCAGTCGGCAAGACTAGGTGAGTTCACCAAGACACTTGATCGAAGGAAAAACTCTCACCGATGCATCTCTATATACTAGTTGGCGAGACATGAGGCACTCGGTAAGACCTCATTCCAACGGTATAACTTATACTGATAGGAACCTTTTCTATTGCCAAAACAACATGAATGTCTTGCTGATAGCCGCTAGTAGGTGAATGTTGATCACTGTAACAATGAACAAGTCCTTCCGATCACCTGCAGCAAACATATGTTAACACCAAAGCATCACGGGTCGAGGAGACCTAGATAGACTTATGCTGATATGGACCACAATGTGAAAAATGCATGACCCAATGGAAATTTTGGGACCATATGGAAAAATATGGGTGAAATATACATGTAAAATCATTAGATTTTTACAGTTCCAATAGTGGCTCCATCTAGGGATGAATCATAGTGAGATGATTGCAAGGATCCAGAGCCTTTAGGTGAGCAGACCAGACACAAAATGATGAACCAATGAGCAGAAAGGAAGTGAATGCAAAATGAGGTACAACATGATGGAAAGAAAAGAAAGGGAATGCAAAATGGAGATGAACTAGAATCCTAAACTACTGTGCATGGAAAATAATTTTAAAGAGGATGAGCAAGAGTTGTCCATACACTAGAAACCCTTAGTCCTCTGTGTTGCTTCAAGAGAAAAACTACTAGAATTTCCCATGAATAGGAAATTCTTGATCTTCACCGGCCATATTCTATAGATAGTATGAATCTTCACCTTTCTTTCCAACAACAACAAAAGGTCCCAGCCACAGGGCTTCAAATTTACCATGCTTTCCCTTCTCCTGACACCTTGCATTCCACATCAACACCAAGTCATCTTCTTCAAACTTTCTATCCTTTGCCTTCTTCTCAAATAGATACTTCATCTGTGTCTACAACTTCATGTTTTTTATTTTGGGCAACTCTCCTTATTTCATCAAGTTTAGCTAGTTGCTCCATTCTTTCCTTCATAGGTTCAGGAACATTCAAATCCTCCTAGAAAACAAACCTGTAGACTGGCAACAAATTCTGCAAAGGCATCCTGGCTTGTATTCCATATACCAATTTAAATGGGGATTTTCCAATCGCCTTCTTAATAGTAATCCTATCAGCCCACACGGCCAATTTTAATTTTGAATCCCAAGCTTTCTTTTTTTGTCCTAACATCCTCCTTATAATCTTCAAAAGACTCTTATTGCTAGATTTTGCTTGACCATTAGCTTGTGGATGGTAAGGAACTGCATAACAAATAGTAATGCCATATGTGGCACAAAAAATTTTAAATTCATCTGACCTAAAACACATCCCATTATCTATGATTAACCTCAATGGTGCACCAAATCTGGTGATAATGTTGTCCATCAAGAAATTTGTCACCACTTTGCTTGTAGCATGTTTAGTTGGGATTGCCTCCACCCACTTGGTAAAATAATCAGTGGCAACTAGTATCCACTTCTATCCTCCACTTGATTTTTCATATATCTCTCCAATGAAATCAATTCCCCATTGATGAAAATGGGCATCAACCTATAAGGGTCAAAGTGGCAAGGCTCCTTGATACTTCAATTTTCTAGAGAACTTCTAGAAGGCTTCACACTTTCTTACACGTGTGAAAGAATCATTGAAAACCTTAGGCCAGTAGTAACCTTCCCTGAGAATTTTGTGTACAGTTATTTTTGCTGAATAATGTCCTCCACAAACTCCTTCATGCATTTCACTTAGAACATGCTTGGCCTGAGACTCATCAAGACATAACAACAGTATACCATCCCTATTCATCCAAAACAGATCTCCATCCATGAAAACATATTTAGATGCCTACAACTTCAAAGCTCTTTTCTGGTTGTCACTCAATCCTTCTGGACACTTTGTGTACTTAAGGTAATGCATGATATCACTATACCAAGGAGTGTGCTCAATGCTTGCAATTGCAGTCCCTTCTACATTACAAACTTGATTTGCTTCAATATTTGATTCTACCATCAACCTAGCCAAGCCTTGACCTCTCACTAACTTTGTGATCTGTATCTCCATGTCAAATTCTTGGATATTGTTAATCCATTTGCATCTTTTTCCTGTCACTTCAGATTGTGTTAGAATATCTTTGACAGCTGCATGGGGGACATAAGCAATCACCTTTGCTCCAACAAGATATGGTCTGAAAGCTTTTGTAGCTTTTACCAACGCAAACGCCTATTTTTCCATTACATCATACTTCAATTCAGACCCTTGTAGTGACTTACTGAAGAAATACATAGGTTGTTCATGACCCTCTTCATTCTTTTGTAACATAACAACAGTAATAGTATGCATTGAAGCAAATGAAAATATCTAAAAAGGTTTTGTAAAGTCTATAGATTTAAGGATAGGAGCTTCCTTGATGGCCCTTTTGATAGATATAAAAGATTCCAAGGCCTCTCCAGTCGATTCCATTTTCTATCCTTTCTTCAACATTTTTGAGATGGGCTTAATGATCTCAGCAAAGTTAGAAACAAACCTCCTAATGAAATTAATCTGTCCAAAGAATGACTATATAGCCTTAACAGTTTTAGGGATAGGAATCTTGTCAGTGGCCTCAACCCTCTCAGGATCTATTCTAAATCACTCTTTTGAAACAATATGTCCCAAGAGCTTACCTTTTGTGACTGTAAAATGACACTTCTTAGGATTTAAGCTAATACCATATTCTAAAGCTTTTATAAATACCTTTTCTAGATGTTGCACATGATCTTCAGCCTTCTTTGAATAAGCAGTTAGGTCATCCTAGTACACCACCATGATAGCATTGATCAAATCTACAAATTCCACGTCCATAGCTCTTTGGAAGGTTGCTCCTACATTAGTGAGACCAAATGGCATTCTTATGTATACATACATTCCCCAAGGAGTTGTAAATGTTGTCTTATATTTCTTAGATTCCTTGAATTTAACCTGGTTGTATCCTGAAAACCCATCCATCAATGACAACAGCTCACACCCTGTTACCTTATGCAATATAGCCTCCATATTGGGTAGAGGGTAATTGTCCTTGAGGGATGCCATATTCAAATTTCTGAAGTCCACACACAATCTGATGTCTCCATTTTTCTTCCTCACAGGGACCAAATTTGAGACCCGCATTGAGTGCCTGATTGGTTTGATGATTCCCCCATCTCCGAGCTTTGTCAACTCTTCTTGCATTTTAGACTCCAGTGTTGGATTTATGGGTCTTTTCTTTTGTCTGAATGGCTTAGCATCTAGCTTCAATGGTATTTCATGCTAAAACAAATCTTCCTTGTATGCTTTTAGATCTTCATAAGACCAAGAAAACACATGCTTATACTTTCTCAGCAACTCTATTAGCATTCTTCTAATTGTAGGGCCTATCTTCTTTCCTATGTACACCTTTCTTGGTGCTATCTCAGTCCCCAAGTTAACTTCTTCAATATCTTCTCTTCTAACTAGTTTTTGCTTCATGAGAGACCGATCATTTCCATCATATAGCCTCTCCAATGCCACCAAACCCTTAGGAAGCTTATTTGTTTTGAGCTGTAAGGTTTCCTTTCCAAACACTATTTGCTTCCCGTCCACTTCTTCAACAAAAGCATTGAATTCAATTTCCTGAGCTTCATATTGATCTATACAATTGAGGAATTTTAAAAGGTCAGTATCATAATCAAAGACTTTCCAACTATAAATTTTATTAGGAACAATAGGCCTTGTCTTGAATTCAATCTGTGAAACCCCAACCAATGTGATATCATCTCTTTTTAGTGGCACATTTGATAAAAAATAAACCATTATATTCTTTGATCTTTCAATCCACTCAATTGAGAAGGCATCAAATAATTCAATTGTGTCCCATGCAACATTCCTATATTGCTTCATTTTTTTGTGTTTTTCTGCATACTTTGACTTGATATGTGAAACAACCAACTCAGAATCACCAAAAACAGTCAGCAACTTAATCTTGGGTTGCATAGCTATGTTCAAACCTGTCAACAAGGCTTCATTATCCGCCACATTTTTTGTACATTAAAATGCTAACAGAAATGAATATTTAAATGTAATACCTTCAGGTGAAACAAAAACAATCCCAGCGCCATTACCTTCTTGGCTGCATGCTCCATCAAAATACATCTTCCATACTTCATTGCAGCTTTGTGCCACATGCTTTTCAATTGGATCACTATTGGTTAATTCTGGCTGGGCTGATTCAATCTTAAAACTTCCAAGATCAACATCACAAAAGAAATTGATCTGATCTTGTGGTACATAGTCAACAAGCTGGTTCATTCTAGGCTCTCTATACAATTTCACTTCTTGACCATTCACTAGAATAGTAGCATAAGATAAATTAAACTGGATGTTTCCCCCAACTGTTGCTATCCACTATCTTGAAAAGAGCATCCTGAACTGAGGAGGAGTATCAATGATTGTTATATCTATATTATAATCCACCTGTGGATAAGTAGCCAGTTTGACTTCAACACCTCTCATAATGCCAACCATAGGTACAGGTCTATTATCCATTGCATAGAACTTCCCTTCAATGGTATCCATCCACATGCCAAGCTGCTTCATAACTCCTACTGGCATGATATTTATAGTGGCACCAGAGTCTATCATGCAATTTATCAGCAATTTGTTATTTATAAGCAATGTACTGAAAAAAGGATCCACTTGTGGGGGAGTTGTTAATACATCACTCAAGCAGACTTCTGAATTATTTATCTTTTCCTGTCTATTGACTGCTTTAACAACTACTTTTTTTTCATTCCCATTTGTTATCAATTGAACAATAGTATCTCTATATTCTTTAATTTTCATCATCTCAAGAAGTGGGACTTACATTTTTACCTAAGATAATGCTTGAGTGAAGTCAAAAGAGGAGCTCTCCATCTTAACAGCCTTCTTCAATTCTGGCGCTTCTCCTTTGTTTTCTTTTTTTTCCTTTTTATTAAGTTGGCCATGCTTTTGCATCTCTTTGTGTACTTCCTTCACTTCCTCTTTTTGGACAAGCTTCTGTTCACTTTTATCATGCTACTTATTTTATGATTTCTGATCTTTTATAAAGATTCCTCTAGGGACACCTTCCTTCTCATTTACTGTTCTGTTTCTCAACCAGTATTTACTCCTTGCTTCCTCAACTACAGCAATAGTTAGTCTCTCTCTCTCCTCTTTGGTGAGTCTCCTCATACTGCATTAAGCAGGCACCTCAATCGAATGTGGCTCTGTATTATCTTCTTCAGAATCAGAAAGAACCTGCTATTCAACCATATGGACATTATACTTCTAATTTGAAACATCATACTCGTAACCTTCATCCTCTAAAGATGAGTATCCTTCCTCAGCATGGTAAAAGGTGTTTGAAGTCAAATAAACCTTGTGATCTTCTCCATTATTTTCCATCAACATTCCCTCCTCTTGCATCCTTTGATCCACAACACAATATTCTGGGGAATGTGGCTTATCACAAGCTTCAAAAAAGTAATTACTACTCACCATGTCAGTTCCCTTCTTACTCAATGGATCAGGAGTCTCTTTATTTCTTGGCCTAGATGTTATAAGTTTTCCATCCTTCCATTCTGTATTATATGGCATGTCATGCAACCTCAGCCTTTCGTTTATGTATGTGTTCCCCTGTCTATTATGAGAATTGTTGCTTTGTTGAGGAGCCCTAGGATTATCTCTTTTATTAACTATACTTGCAACCTTTCTGTTGTTTTCAATTGTCAGTGCTATCTTCTGAGCTTCAGCCAGATCTCTTGGAGACCCTCTTCTTAGTTCATACCCTGTTTTGGGATCAAATTCATTTAAATAAACACTCAATTCTATAGAATCTGGCAACCTTGACCCAGGAGGTACTTTAGTCTACAACTTCTTGAATCTTCGGTTGAAATCATAATTTGACTCATTCTATTTTTTTTGAATTCTCATCAATTCATGTAGAGCTGCATCTAGTGCATTTAGATTCCCATATTGCTCTAGGAATCTATCTTGGAATATTTGGAGAGAATTAAATGAGAGTGTTGGCAAGCTGTTAAACCAATCCCTAGCATCTTCAAGAAGTGACATGATAAATAGCCTCATATGTAAATCTTCATATGGTACACCTATGTCTTGGATGAACACATTGAAATTCTTTAAATGTTCTACAGCAGTAATTGCATTACTCCATGTAAAATTAGGTGCCAGACCTCTCCAGCTACCATACATAGGGTAAGGATATAACTGAAACCCTACTAGATCAAATTGTCTAATCATTGTTGCATACTGGTGTGGGGGAGGAATAGGTGGGTACTAATATTGGTTCATAGGATTATTGTACTATGCATTATGTTGTGGCACATGATGCTAACTAGGAGGTGGATGTATATTGGTATGTTGTGTGGGAATATGAGGGGGATGATTTGGCTATCTATAATGATTTCTTGTCTGATGGTGAGGAGACACAAGTGGATCGGAAGGCCCTACACTATGATTACCTTGCTTATGAGGTGGTACATACTTTGGGGGGCAATCAACTATCTGAGAAGTAATTTGGGCTTTCAACAATGCATCCCTTAGTTCCTCTATCTCCTTCCTTTGTGATTTAAACTGTGCTTTTACCTCCTTAGGAAGCTCATGATCAATAGAGTCATTTTGGTTACTTTCCATCTTCTAATCATATTCATGCTGAATTCTGATTCATTCAGCCTCCAGTTCAGCTCTGAACTCAGCCTATTTTTGAGGATTGAGAAAAAAGAAAGGATTTCTTTGATCTTCTGGAGTACAAGGCTTTGCACTCGAATTGTTTCTCCATGTATCATAGCAATCATATGTTTCACAGTGTGCTCCTGACACCTTGTCTTTACCTGTTAGGGACATGTCCTCACTTACCCCTTTTCCCTTATCAACCTTGTTATCATTGTGTGTCCACTTACTGCTGCTAGCAGGAGCTCTAGTATGACCTCCCCTATATTGAGATCTTCTTCCATTCATGTTTGAACAATAGCAAAATTTCTATTAGAGTTGCCACTCACTTTTGTTAAAAAAGAGAAAATATTTGATGCTTCTTATTCCCAGCGGAGTCTGTATAAAGTTCTTGACTCTATGATTAAGGATTTTATTTTGAATGTATTCCCCAGCAGAGTCACCAATTTGTTAGCTCTCAAAAACATAGGAAGAATGCCTCAAGAGGCTGCTAATCTCTTGATATGCTTTAGGGTAACAAACAAGGTCAAATGAAATAAAACCTTCTACTCTTCAGGTCCTACCAGACCTAGGCGGGTGTACCTATCTGAATCAAGTAGACTTTATATACTTATGATTATCTTTCTTATAGTGATTTGTCTACAAATGGAAAATAGAAGTGAACAAATATAATCAAACTTGATAGCAATAGCAATCTTCTGATTTAAATCCTAAAATGCTTAATTAATAGATATAAAGAGAACAAATGAATCTTAATGATGAAACTACAGAGACCAGTGCCTTATTGGGTAGGCGGAGTCAAATGAAATCAAGGTTAGCAAAACTCTCTAGAGAAAACTCAAATTATCTGGCATATATTATGTTTACAACTTGTATAAACATGCAATACTATAACTACTAAGCTCTACTTTAACAATCCAAATGAACCTCTCTAATTATTGTGATCAATTAAAAGGATTTAATCTTTTCTTGAAAGAAACCAATTGATTAATCACACAAATACAACAAATGTGCATTGATAAATTGAACATAAACTTCTTATGTCAATTTAAACAAGAAAGCATCAATCTTGGAGACAACTTAGCAGTATTTTTATTGAATTCAATAGACAATTGACACCAGACAAATGCAGCAAAATCAACTAATTTTCATAAATAACTCCATTTTGAAATCATGCAACAATGGTCTCTGATATGATAATTTTATTCTATTTGTTGTGTATCGAATATCTAACAACGAGTTTTTCTTTTACAATTACAAAATGCCTATTTATACACCAGCATCAAGAAAATAAATCATATTGAAATTCTTGGCTCTCAATTGTGATCATATGGTTTGTCCTTGATGACAAAATCCCTTTCAGTTGATTCTAGTTGTTGACAGTTTCAATTTGGTTTCTCATGCTTTATTGTGATACAAATTTGTCTATATGGTTTACTTGTCTTGGTATTCAGTGGATAGTTTAGATTCAGAATCTTAATTTCTTTGGCACTCATCAGTTTAAGCTTGATGCAGTCTCCAGTGACAAAAAAAGAACATATCAGCGTGAGAATGGCAGGGTCTCCCCAATCCATTTTTGAAATGTTTGTGTTGCCTATCGGCAAGAGATTTTTGATGTCATAACAATTTGATTTTACATACAGGCAGATTTTGGCATGACATTCACGTGGTCTTGGCGATAGTGGAAAGGTCTATTGGCATGAGTTGTGTTCACCGCTGCGAGGTCTTACCGAAAGAGTCAGGTCTCATCGACTAATACATGAGGTGGTTCATCGACGTAAGAAATCCCTATTGGCATGTTGTTTCATTGAGCACTTTTTGTCTTGGCGATTAGCACATTAAAGATTCACTTCGGCCAGACATGTTACTTCGGTATGATTTCATAGCAAAATTGGTATGTCACACCAACCACCATTGAAAAATTACATATCGGAATGATTTTAAGGAATCGATGAAGGGTCATAGTGAAATTGTTATGTCTCACCGACCATATGCATGTGGACTTCTATCGGCGAGACATTCACGTGGTTTGGGTGACCGAGGATGAAATTTTTGGCAAGAGTTTTGTTATCGGGGTAATGTCTCATTGAACTTGAAATATCTGCCCGACTAATGCATATGGAGGTTCATTGGCAGAGCTGGGCGCTACAAGAATAGGTCTCGATGAAGTGGTTTTATCTCACCAACATCATCTGTGGTTTTGCTTCGGCCAAACTCAATGTATTTAGTATATAGTCTCATTCAAGACATATTGTCTCACCGACCGTGCACCAAAAGGTCTTATCGGCAAAGGTTGTGGCATCGTTGAAATGTCATAACGATTTCATGGTGTCTTACCGACTTGTGCATAAAGACTTTCGGTATGACTCAAGCATTCTATGAGAGGTCTCTCTGATGATGGTATGCTATAGCGACACTCATAAGAATGAAGGTTACTTTTCGGTGAGAGAATTGTTGTGTCTTTCCGACCACTAATAATGAAATACACTTCAGTAAGACTCATGTGTTTCGATGTAGAGTCTCAGTGAACCCGTCAAGTCTTGGTGGCAAAGTCTAATGAATTACTTTCGGTGAAAGGTTGGTATTGTCTCAGCGACTCTCAGTGGATAGAGTCTTTCCATATAACAAAGTTATCTATATGAGGTCTCCCCGAAAGCGATATTTCATGGCGATAGGAATGATCATGTGAGCTTTAGGTAAGACATAGGATGCTCTACAAGATGTCACCCCGACTACACATTGTCTTGGCAAAGGTAGATGAAGGATACATCTCAGTCAGAGTGTGTTTTTGTCATAGTGACTCATAATGGATAAAGCCTTTTGGTGAAACATAATGAAATCCACATAACGTCTCCCCGACAACAGAATGTAACAGCGACAAACAGAGGGATGACTGGCGGTGATAAAGTTGCCTTCGGCATAGGTTTAGAATTGTCACGGTGACAAGGTTGATCATAGGGCCTCTCAAAAAAACAAATACTTCTCTACAAGATGTCTCTCTGATTTCAAAAGGTTATAGCGATAGTGAATGAAACAAAAAGGGCATCTCGGTGAGAAATTTGCTTATGTCTCAGCGATTGGAAAGAACATAACACATCGCTCTCAGTGTAACATAAAGTATTCAATATTTCTTCTCCCCGACTCTGATGGGTCTTGACAAAAGCAAATAAGGAAAAAGAAACGCAGCTCGCATAAGGTCATAGTGAATCACAAAGAACACGTGGCGACTATTGTCTCAACAAATGATTTTTGAAGTTTCATACACTATGGCTGACATGGATTTTCTAAGTATAGTTGCATGCAGACATCTTTGATTGGTATCAAATCTTTGGCAAGATATTCTCTGAGATTTTAGAGGTTATGATTTTCTGTTAGTGGCCAAACATGGCTTTGATGAAAATCTTTTAGTTACAATTTGAAATCTCCTTACTCAACACAGAAATTAAAGCTTTCTAGATATGCATTACTATGATTTTTACCATCATCTACAGATCATCATTATCCAGCTTTAGATTCTAAAAATAGCAAGAGAGTTTCAGAATCTTGTGAAAAATGCTTGATTGAAGATTTCTTGATAACAGACATACTTGAAATGTATATAAAAACCAGTGTTGAAAACTGTGAAGGTTCTACTGGCCTGTAATTATGAGAGATAGTTATTTTGGCTATATCAAAAGATGTATTGGAAAAATATGTAATACAAGAGTTGGATTCCTAGGGTATTAGGGAGATAAGAGTGTTGAGTTTATTGAGCTTACTAGAAAATAGAGAGATCCTCTGATATTTTTATTGTTCTGAAAATAACTTGAGGGATTGGTATACCTTGAGATAGATATCTCTAAACGAGGGGTTGGTGCTCCTTGAAATTGGTGTTTCAAAATGAGGGGTTGGTGCTCCTTGAGTTGGTACTCAAAAATTAGCCTATAAGGCATTGTTAAAAGTGGTTTTTGAAGATTAAGCCAGTAAGGCAGTTTAGGAGTGGTTTTTCTACCCCAGGAGGGTTTTCCACTCAAAAAATCTTTTGTCTCTTTGTTCTTTTATATGCTCACTACTTTTCTTTGTTGTTTTTGTTTCAGTTCACTGTTGGGATTATTACTTTTCACAATTTTGTTTATGGATGATTACAATCAACTCATGAATGCATTAATCAAAGTAATATAGAGATCAAATCTTAGCTATGTTTTTGAATATGTGAAAATGAGTCAAATCTATTAAGACACTAATTCACCCCCCTCTCAGTGTCATTTTAACTCCAACAATTGGTATCAGAGCCTAGGGTCCTCTGTCAGGTCTAAACCACCTAGGATTGTTCCTGGTTTCTTGGAGTACTTTGGTTAATATGGGAAAGAACAAAAGGAATAAGGGAAAAAGATGTTATCTGCAAAATGATATTCATCATGTTCAACTGAATCTAGTATAAGTAACAACAAGGAAGAGTTCATAAACAGTAGCTCTGAAATGGTAGAGTATCCTAGATTTGGAACTCCTCAGTTCGAAGAAACAAACTTTATTATATGGAAACATAGGATGGAAACATACTTACTCTCTTTAGGATCTGAAGTGTGGGCAGTAGTAGAAAAGGGTTGTAATACATTTACAACATCTCCTTCCACTCTTGAGGAGATGAAAGCTCTTGAATTCAATACCAGAGCTATACATGTTATTTTTAATAACTTTCCAAAGAAACTCATTACAAAAGTCATTCATTACAACAGTGCTAAGGAAGTTTGGGACAAGTTGACTAAAATGAATCAGAATAGTGAGTTACAAGAGATATCTTTGGATACTAAAATAAGTTGTGAAACATTTGAGAGTGAAGAAGGTGTATACCTTCATAGTTTTGAAAAGAAGTACAAGGAGATCATTAATGAATATTTAAATGATCAAGAAACTTGTGTAAAAGTAGATCAATCTTTGGATGAAGTTAACTCTGAACAGGAATATGATGAACTAGAAAGTGAGGTTTATTTGGAAGGTGAACTCCTATGTGCCTTAGATACTATTATGTAGCTTAGAAAAGAAAACCAGTTTTTAACAAGACAACTTCAGCAAGAAGAGAGTTTGGAAGTCAAGTTAAAAGACAAGGATGAATTGTGTAATAAACTAGAAAATGAGATTGTTTCTTTAAAGAAATGTTCAGATAATGATTCCTTGTTAAAAGAACTAACTCTTAAGGATGATATGATTATAAGTTAGAAAATTGGAATTGAAGAATATAAGAGGATAGCAGATGTTGTGAGTTCTGATTTGGAGATTAAAAAGATTGTTTGTTTAAAAATTGAAGAAGAGGTAGTTGCTTTAAGAAAAGAGCTTGAAATTGTCAAGGCTCAATCTGGTAAAATTTAGAAATTCGATCATAGTACTAATATATTGAATGATATTTTGGGCAAGTGAAAGCATTCTAAAGATCCTATAGGAGTGGGATATGACGTTGGACAAAGCTCTGCAGACAAATCTAAACATGAAACATTGTTTACTACTTTAGATGGAAAGAAGTTTACAGCCAAGCAAACACCAAGAATGAAGGTTGATCTTGGTTACAATATTGCTACATCAAAGGATAACATTGACACTAGAAGACAATCTAAAGGTTTTCATAGAGAAAGGAAAAATTTCTTCAGGTCTTCACATCCTTGGCATGATCATTCATTCGGGTATAATCATTCTTTCCAAGGATATTGTTATGTTTGTAATGACTATGGTCATAAGGAAATTGATTGCATAAGATGGTCAAATAAGAATCATTCTAATGTCCCTAGAAATGAGGATGTGGTGTGTTACAACTATAACAATTTTGGTCACTTGAGAAGAGACTGTAGAATAAATACAAGTGATAATAATATAGGGAACAATACTGGAAATGTCTATAGAAAGTCTTCTATTTCTCAGAACAATCACAAAGTCATTTGTTTCAGATGTAATATATTGGACATAAAGTAAAACAATGAAGATTCGATAGAAAGACAGGTACTTTAACCAAACAAGTGAAAAAGTCTTCATTGGAGTGGAGAAGAAAGAGCAATCAAGATGACAAAAAGAGAAATAAAGATGCTTCTAAGAAAACTCCTTG
>VDFB02193623.1:0-24801 GCA_007258455.2 Sequoia sempervirens
TTCTTGGCTTTCGCTATTCCAATTATTCCAACGGTTTTTTCTTTTCACTTATAGATTCTTAGATTTTACGTTTTAATTTGAATCTTAGTTATTAGGTCCAAGTTTTGATAATTCTAAGGTCCAAGCTACGATAGATTTAATTTCTACATAGAATCTAATCAAGGCCAAAGCTCCGTGGAGTGTCTATGTAATCAATAGTTGATTGATACACTTAACCAAATAAATCAAACTAAAAACATTTTAGGCAACATACGACAAAAATATTAGATAGATGACGATGGCAGCAAGTAAGAACTCGTCAATGCAGCTCATGGATAGGTAGATGTTTGACGTAGCCTGTAGTACGTGGGAATGAGGCAATTTTAGTTTCTCATTCTCGCATTCAAAAGTGAAATTACATTATGTTATTTTCTACCAGTTGTATTGCTAAAAAGTATAATAGATATGTTTATAATATATTGGTAGATATGTTTATAATATTTTGGTATAAAAAAAATTACATTATGTTATTTTCTACCAGTTGTATTGCTAAAAAGTATAATAGATATGTTTATAATATTTTGGTAGATATGTTTATAATATTTTGGTAGAAAAAAAAATTAATTAAGTACATTGAGTTGGGGAATTAGGTTATTTGATGAGTGGGTATTTAAAATTGGTGGATAAAAATATGAATAGAGTAATATACAGTTATATTGAAATGGAGATAATTTTGAGGTAAGAAGTAAATATATAGAAATACATTGAGAAATGTTACAGGACTTGATATTTGGTGTGTTTCCATGAAGCTCTTTAATAACAAATTCATTAAACATTGCGTTGAAAGAAACACAGATGCCCTATTCCATGGACAGATTTACTAAACAATGAGTTCAAAGAAACACAGATCACTAAGTAAAGTTGCCACACAGATCCAAATTAAAGCAGCAGCCCTATCAAATAGGCTGCCTCAAAAATTGATATTACATAGATCAGACAGATCTTCTACATAACATTCGCATATGCCTTTCACTAAGAATTTCAAGATAAGGGATTTGAGTGGGAAAGAGCAACCTACCCAAAATAATAAGAATCTCAGCATCTGGTTTGGGGAAAGGATAGTCGATTCCAGGCCGGGGTAAAATAACCAAAGCTCCATGCACAGTAGATCTGAGATATGTGATATGCGCATGCCACCACAGCGTCCCTTCCTGTCCTCTCACTGTAAAATTGTAGGTGTATTTATTCCCAGGAATGATCGGACATTGCGATACGTAGGGCGTTCCGTCTGCCCAGCAAGATTTGAGCTGCGTCACGCCATGCCTGCAAAATCATAAACAGTAAAAACCTCTACCATAATTTTATTATCAAGCCAAACTTCAATAGATGAAAATTTGAATAGTCTTTGACTCTTTATTACCAGTGTATAGTAACATTATATGGTGCATTGTTCTCCACTTCAACGACCAGATTATCGACTTTTAAAAATCAAAAGTCGCGATGTTTGATGGGTTGTTTGGCCAATTAGGAAAAGTCAGAAATCATAAAATCTTTTGATGGAGTTGCCTCGTGAATATTGAGTTAGTTAAAATATTTGTACTGATATTATTAGGTGTTATTAGGTGTTGATTTCATTCAAACTGCTTCATATTGAAAACATATATTTCCTTTTGGACAATGAGTGTCCCAAATACTTGTACTATTATTTTCAACACGATAAAAAATGTTTTTTTTTCTTTAATAATATCATCATTGAATAATAATAATCAGGGTTTAGTTGGTGAGATCATAGATAGGAGTCTTATTCTTAATTCATTTACTAAATATTAATGTGGTGTTCATATAATTATAGTCTATATATAAATATGTTAAGAGAATGATAAACAGTTTTCAGATCTGATTTTTGATTCTTGTTTAACAAGATGTAACAAAGAAAATATTTCTATTGATATTGATAGCACTTCAACTCAATTTGTGTCATTAGAAAGATGATAAATACATCTAAAATTATGAAATTAGCTTCAACTATGTTAACAACTATGTTAACATTTTCAATCAACATTTGGGATCAAACTCCATGACATATCATAAGGATGAAGAAAAGTGGATCATACAATGAGTTCCAAAATGATGGTAAAATATATTAACTTGATTGTTTCAAAAAAACTTCTCTCATAATTATCATCTCATGGAAAATAATTATGTTGTAACTTAACTTCAACACAAAAATTTGACGCTTAAGATATCTAAAATGTGTAAGTGATCCTTGAGTAGAGTTGCAAATCTATTATATTATACTATTTTTTTCTAAATGAAGAATAATATGTTAAGCAATGAATTATCGTTATTCAATATACTTGTTTGGCTTCGAAATTATTTGAATAATATATAATGAAATAAATAATATTTTATCTTTATCAGACTATACATTATGTTAATAAAATAAAAATATAAAAAACTGGAACTAGATGGCTGAGCTCCAAGCGTGAAACACCCATAACAAGTATTTTCAAATTTTTGACCCACAAAGGTACCATGGAAAAGGTTTCCAAATGGCAGGGTCTGGAAGAAGACTGCATACTTGTAAAAAAATCATCAACATCAAAGACAGTTCAAGGGCCAAGGTCATGTAAGCCCTTCTCCAAGGACATGGAATAGTGGGAAGGGTTTTGTGGGCTGGCAAAAGCTTGCATTCTATCACCAGTAGTCAGGTTAGTTCAAAAGTTGGGGACCCACTAGCACTTTTTCAAAGGTATTAGAAGGTGGGAAGGGTTGTGCAACTTTTCTAAATAAGATCCCTATCCTGAAACTAAGCCCATATGGTGCCCCCTTTAATCCTCCTTTACCAAGCAAACCATGATTTCAAAAGTCCACTTGGAAACCCACTATAGTCACCAATACTATATAATTCTTAGAGTCTAGTTCTCATACATATTTCATAAATATAGTCACCAATACTATATAATTCTATAAATAGGAGCATGTGAAATAACTCAAATATTCTTAAATCATCAATATATCTATTAATACATGGTCATGCCTACACTACATGTTCATCCCAACCAATTGGAAACCCACTAGGGTTGTGCAACTTCTTAGAGTCTAGTTCTCATACATATTTCACAAATATAGTCACCAATACTATAATTCTATAATAGAAGCATGTGAAATAACTCAAATATTCTTAAATCATCAATATATCTATTAATACATGGTCATGCCTACACTACATGTTCATCCCAACCAATTGGCATCATATAGATTTGACACTTGACACCATCTTCTACTAGGCTACAAATAGAACCATGTATGTTTAACACCGATCACACTCTCATCCACATGAAAATTCCACCTTACATGTATGACATGTATTTTTCAAGGCCTAACTAATGGTCGCTTGTATAGATATAGGTTGCATGTATAAGGTGCAAATAGAGAAGCTCCTACAATTAGAAAATTAAATTTCGTATACATAATAGTATATAGTTATTCTTTAATGTTGTAAAATTATATTACATATATTTGTTCTTATCTTGAATGTGAATTCACATGTTCAGATAGAGTTTTTGTTTGCATATTCTATAATTTTTGCAAGCTAATACACTATTTTTAGGCTTGAATTTTTACCCTCATAAGATTTATATCCCAAGAAGAGATTCTTGAAAGTTTATAGATGACCATAAAATAACAAATGGGATTATAAACATGCACAAGTGGATCAAAAAAGATATCATGAGGAGATCTTGGTGTTGAAGATACCAAAAAAAATGAGATATCTCGGGTTCCAAAATGGTTGTCCAAACTATAGAAGCCTAAGTTTATTTGCTTCCTAAAATAACTTGATTCATCTGAATGCATTCCTTCCCATTTTTATTTAAATAAATCCAATTGTTTAATTTTCTTTTTTCAATCCTCTTCCTAGAACTAATTAAATAAAATTTAAATATGTAGTTAATTAATTTATCATTTTCCCCCTTTTCTTCTATAATCCAACCTTAATTAAATAAATATAAGATGTATTTAATTAAGTTCACCCTTCATATCTTGATCTTCTAAAAATTAAATAAATGTAAACTATTTTCTAATTTTCAAAATTCTCCCCCAAACCATTAGTCAAAAACCTAATTAATTAAGTGATAAATTCACATCCCCATTCCTCAGCTTTATTAATCCTAGTCAAGCATGAACATGCCATGCATATACATTACTCCATGCTTTATAATTATTCATACAATACTCTCATCAAATCTTGTCCATATATTTAATCAAGAAAAAGATAACTCTTCACATGACTCCAAAAGGTTCTTTCATGTCTTTACCATCCTTCCTTTTTCTAAGAAGACCATCATTCAAATCCCTTCAATCATGTAACTCATTTTTTGCATTGATTAGAAGGTCCCAATTAGATACTTTTCATGGATCTAATTCTTTAAATAAATCTCACTCATTAAGTTTTTAATCAATCATAGCCCTTTCTTTGGTATCCCTCAAGTCTATAAACAACTCACCCTATGAGCTAGATTCTTAAGAACATATAAAGAAATATTATTCTATTAAAAATGTAAACCAACATCCCATCTCTCATCACAAATCTTGATCGCATCCACACTTTGTGTGCACAACAAGAGATTTTTTGTTGGGGGATTATTATGACTTTTTTTCTCTTTTATGTGTTAGTCTCTTAGTTTAATTGGAGGTGGAAATTAGACATAGAATAATAGTTTGAGTTTTACTATTTAATTCTTTAGTTGTGTTCTTGTTTGGTTGAGAAAAGGGATCTAGGGTATAAATCACACTCTTCCCACTTTTTGGTAGCAAGTGATTAAAAATGATCTAAAAAAACCTACTTGGCTACAAACCTTGTAGGAAGATCCAAAATGATGGATCAAGATTTTAATCCCTTTTTGGTGGTGGTGGGAATGCTTGTATAATTTGATTTTGATATGATATAATTATGTAATCTAGGTCTATTATGAAATTTCAACAAAGTGCTATGATTTTTGAGAAATTGAATGTGACAAGACAAAAATTGAACTAAAAAAGGTAGAGGGTAGACACAGAGCCCCTGGTGTAAAAATATGGTGATGAATCAGCTGGTTTAGGGTGTGGTGTACCCTAAATTGTCCTCCTACTTTTCAAAATATTATTTCACAGACCTCGAGTCTCTAGACTATAGATTTTGTTCTTCTAGAGTTGTTACTGGAACATCATCTGTTGATGAGAAAATCTTGATTCCTTGACTTGATAACTTGTAGGGTTTGAGTTCGTGAATAAGTAAATAGCCTTTAATCTTCCTTCAATTCACTTCAAATCTACAAATTACACACATGAAAAGAGGGGAAAGGTGCCTTTAGTAACCTTCCAAATTTCATTTGTGAATTTAACAATGCAACTTTCATCTCCCAGTTGCCCTTTTAAAATTAAATTTTTACTCGCCTTTGGAATGTACCTTATCTCTCATAGCAGCCATTGATTTCCATTCTAAAATTTTATTTGAATCCTTCCCTTTCCAATAATTTGAAAAGGTTCATTATCTCCTAAATACATCAGTCCAAAATCTCCTTGGACATGAACAAGAAAATAATATCTATGGGTCATAGCATGAAATGAAGCCCCTACATCTAGTATTCATGAACCTTTAGCATTATATAGGGAAATAATTAAGGCATCATCATTAAATTGACTTACAGCAAATTTTTTTTGTTGTCATCTTGTTGTTTGTCTCCTTTGTTTTTCCAAGACCATTAATATTTCTTCAAGTGACTTGGTTTTCCATATTATCAAAAATATTCCCTTCCTTTGGATTGAGACATTCTATTCCTTGATCTCCCTCATTATTTCCTACAACCTCCAGGGCTTCTTCATCTCTTTTTATCTTCCCATGTTTTCTACATTCAAAATATTACCTAATGTTGAAGTCTCACCATGATTTTCCTTCCAATCTCCTCACTCAAAATCACATCAAGACTAAGAGAGCCCAAAATTCTTCATTAAAACTAATATTTATAGAAGTTAGTTGACTAGTAACTATATTAAATTGAAACTCCTTCAACCATTTTTCATATTATATAACTGATTCATCAAGAATACCTTATTCAATGCTGACGGCTTTTGTATAATTTTTCCAATGTTTACATCAATTCATCTATTCTCTTCACTTGGATATGTTAAATGCCACAGGTAGTGTCAAGTACAACCAAATACTTCCTAGTGTCTTTCTATCCATAATTTCTCATTGCTTATCCGCCATTGCTGATAGTTTTTTCTTTCCCTTGCAATGGTTGCCACAAATATTTTTGATACATGTAATCTTCTTTCTACATTGTCCATAGTTGATAATTCTAGCTGATGAACTTCTTGACCTTCAATTTTCCTTCTTCAAACATTTCTCCCACTCAATTGTGAGACTCTCCTACCAAACGATTGAACAACACTACTTTGATACCAATTTTTAGGATTTTCAGGGAGGATGGAACAATTAAATTAATCAATTAACCAATGCATATAAAAAAACTAAAGAATAGAAGTGAATTGCATAGAGACAAAATAATTTTAACATGGTTCACCCAATGTGGACTACATCCATAAACAACAATTCAAAATTTTATTCCAGCAAAAAACAAGATTACATTAACTATTAGCAATATCCACTACTGCATGCAACTTAAACACCCTCACATTTTTCTATGTTTAGAATGCTACTGTTGTTGCATGTTCATCCATGAACCTATGCTTCAATTCCACACATTGTTGCATATTATTCACATTCATGCTGTGACTTTCCAACTTCCATTGCTCACAATTTGTTGCATGTAACCCGGAGCATGATCGGGATCCACATACCAACATAAAGGTAAATGATAAATTAATTAAATAAATACTAAATATTTAATTAATTAATGGCTATGATAGGGTAAAATCAAGTGTGGTTAGATATTTTCAATTTTAGGTGCCTACATTAGTACATTTTTTTACTACTTCCACATAGAGCACATGTTGAATTAAGGTGGAATTGAGCCAACTATTTAACATGATTTTTCAAAGGACTTTATCAATATGTATCTAATGGAAGAAAAAAAAAATTAAATCATTTATATGCATTATCAAAATATTGAACAAGAAAAACAACATTAGGAACAAAAGATGTACTTCATGATCTACTTTCAATATAAAACTTTGAGGGCACTTCAATGTTGTCATTATTTTGCACATCTAAATCAATGATCCCAAGAACAACTGTAGAGCTGCTAAAATTGGTGGCCATTTAAATTTTAAAAAAAGGATCATTTGAAGGCAAGAATTCCTTCTTAAGAAAATATAATAAATCTGGAGGGATCCTACTACTAAATGCAATATAAAACAAAGATGAAAAGAATAAAAGAATGAAACTAACAAGAACAAACAAACCAAACCAAATAAAAGTTATGATAAAATTCACATAGACAAAAATCATCTATAATTATATTACTATCATAAAAGATGTTTTAATTTTATTGATATATTTTTTATATTTTTAAAAAATATTTTTAATTAAAATTTGTTGGCAGTAACTTTTGAAATGTTCAATACCAAAAATGCCATGATTGTATTTTAATTTAATATAATGAATTATTTTAATAAAGGTTAAAGTTTCATGGAGTGTGTATGCAAACACTTGATTGCTACGGTTAACCCAAAAAATCTAAATTAAAAACTTTGTACACATCTTTCTACACCAAAAATATTAGATACATGACAATGACAACAAGTAAGAACTTGTCAACATAGCTCATGCAAACGTAGATGTTTCACAGAGTAGCTATCATGGATTTTTGATCTCGCATTATAAAATTTACTTAATCCACCTTATTTATTTGTTTATCTTCTCTTATAAAAGCACATTAGAATTTCTACAATTATAAATTTTGTTATATTATTAAATTTAAAAATGATATAAAACTAGTTTATCTATCTTATTCAATAATCTATCTAAATAACGCTAAGAGATGTCTTTTTTAGACATATAGATTGTTGTGAGTATTTATATTACTATATGTAATTTTATTTTTTTGTGCATAATTGTTTGTATTTTTCTTATATGATTAATTAAATATTTAATTTGAAAATAATTTATTGGTTTTTTTTAATTTGTAAATATGATTTTATTGATTTCAAAAAGATAATACATTGCAGTCTAGATATTGTCAAAAATCCCCAACCAGCCCCAAAAACATCCAACAAACTACCCCAACCGAACACTCCAACTTTCAAACACACCAAAAAACCAACCCACCATTTCCCAAGCAACCCCAGACAAGATTTCAAATTCGAGCAACCAGGGAGACATTTACAAACAACCCAAAAAACTAAGCAACAAACATATCACTAGACCCCTGTAATACCAATTAATCCTCCATTAGCACACCCTCTACAAGCAAGAGATCCCTAAAGATTTGATGCCAGTCCACCCCTCTAGACGACTCTAGGAATAAGTGATGTTTCAGGAAGATCAGCCCACACTGAGCTCGATCACGATGCCTCCTCAATGCCTCGCCTTTAATATCCAAGATGAAGGGATAGTGCTTAAACTGCACACTAGGAAGAAGAGCATAATGTAGGTCTCGAGGCCGAGGGATTCCCATGCCCAATTCTACAATTACCACCACATCCATGGCACCTTCTAACAAACTTTTCAAAACCAGTTTCTGTGCCATGAGAAAAACCATTGCTTTCCGCACCTCTAGATCCAAGAGCACAGCCAGAAACTGAGCCACTATATCTGCATTTGTCTGCCAACACTCTGTTGAATTCATGAACTCCTCACCTAGCATCAACTCCACCACCCCCAAAACCAACTCATCCCAGTCTCTGAACACCGATTTTACCTACCCATGCCGAATTCTCCCATAGAAAGCCCACAACTTTCTCACAGACAAAAGACACACACGAATCTCCATCTTTGAGGTGAAGAAATGAGGAACACTAGGGTTAATAAAGACACTTGATGCCTCCACCGGTTTTGGCATCTCATCAACCCCAAGCTCCAGCTCCTCCCTGTCCTTCGACATGACATTGCATTTATGAAGCCGAATGGACTTCAATTCATCTCCCACCACCTTTCCTTCATAAATTTCCCTTTGTCGCCACCCTACATCATTGCGCCAGCCAAGACCATGTCGTCAACCACGTCCCACGATGATACCAATACCGAAACCGCCCACTTGGCAACCATGGGAATTTATTAATTTTTTTACTATATTATAATTATTATTTAAAAATAATGACTCAAGATATTTAATTTAATAATTTAGATAGAAGTTCCAATTACAAAATGTATATTAATTTATATTTATATTATTATATAAAAATATTTTATAAGGTAAGATTTTTTTTAGCATTTTAATATTTTGAGCAATGAATAGTAATTATAAAAATTAATAATAATCAAATGAAAAAAAATGAATTTAATTGTATTGTATTCATAAATATATTTATAATAATAAAATTTTACATCAATTTAATTTAATTTATACATATGTTAATTTATAAAAATGATTTTTTTATATTAATTTATTTGATATTTAAATAAATTTTATTTAAAACTATAATAATTGTAAGAATTTAATTTAATTTAATTTATAATTTGAGATCATGTATCATTGAAGAAAATAACAATTCCTACACAAGTGAAGTGTCTCCACTTTCACTCCAAATAAAACCATGGCAGTGACTTAACCATTGGATGGTGATCTAAATTTTAGAATAAGAAAAACGTCTTAAGGATTTATCTCTATCCACAGGACCACTCCCCCTCTTCCAAAAGGTCACTGATCTTCAACAAGACAGGGAGTTGATCCACTCCTCTATTTACCATCTATCCACCACAATGCCTTCACGCAAGACAATGACTTAACTCCAGAATTTTGAAATTGTCTTTGAGAAGAGTTCCCTATGTAATGTTATTTAATTTCCAGTGTTGCAATGAATTCTTCTTTAAGTCACTGGTTATCAGTATGGAATCATTTTCAAACTCAAAATGTTTGTAACCAGATGCAATTGCCAACTGCCAATGTGATCACATTCAAATCTACTAATGTTTAATCTTTGTTGTTTTATTTACAAACTAAAAAGTACAAGGCCCAAATTCTCTCTGGCTGCAACATCAAATTTTATCTTAGGATTCTTAGTCCCAGAACTCATCCCATGCACCTTTTTACAACTTAGTTTTTTCTCAATTATCCCATTAACAATGGTTTTCTATAATTTATTTTGAAAGGACAAATTCAAAAATGGCAAACCCAGACTTGAACTATGAATACAACTAATTTGTAGAACATTGATTAAATGAGATTTGGTTTAAAATTACTACCGCATATTGCTTGCATTACCTCTAAAATATTACTTTCCTTCATGCCATTTGAATATATGAACTTATAAACTTGTATGTAAATGCCAGATTAGGTTTGAGTTGATTTTATTCAAAGCTAGGCTTTATACTATGATGTGTGGATTGACTTATCTGCTTACAGATTTATTTCTAGCTATGATCAAGAGTATGGGCTATTGAGTATAGAGTAGAACATGGGAGCAAGCCAGCCTCCTCTAATGAACAAGCTCATTTATCCAATAAACAAAATCTGCTAAGAGCATGCCAGGAGATGGAAAGAACCAATTCACTTAAGTGACTAGTTAACTAATCCATGCCCCCATTCTTAAGAACCGTAGTAGAAAAGTTCAGATAAAATTTTGTATCAAATCTTTTTATTCTTTATGAGCCAATTATAGTAGATTGTGTTTGTATGTTTCAATTTTCCATGACCTCATATTTTTTTATATAAAAAAATATTGAGAATTCTTTGGTTTTGTACCATTGAGAGGCACAATTCAACTTACTCTCCTACATAACTATCTTTTCTGCATTTTTTAATAAAAAGTTATTTAGACTTCTTTGGTTCAATACAATTAAGAGATTTATTATATAGCCACATTTGAGATTTTTAACTCAATTTGACAAGACACAATTTTGTACTTGATCAAGTTGTGTTTTTATGATCTAGTGAGCTACTTGTATTAATACTTTAAGTTGTGTTTTTATGAACCTTCTTTGATATTGTCTCATTGAAGGATACAATTGCAACTTACTTTACTTCCCAACTATTGCTTATACCTTAAGTTATAAAAAGGAATTGAGGCTTTTTTGATTTACCACAATTGAAAGATGCATTATAAAGTTGCTTTAAATACTTAACTCAATCATATGCTGACATACAACATAAAATTTAGCAAAAAAAAAATATTAAATTTAGCAAAAAAAAAATATTAGAAAGATCAAAAACAATTGATGTAAACATCAAATCTGCAATTCTTCTTCCCTTCCTCTTCATTGCATTTGTTTTAAGAGCTAAATTTATGACAATTTAATGCCAATATATATAGAAGACAAATTAAAATGTGAGAAACAGAGAAAATATTGAGCTCAAATCCCCTTCTATTGTATGCCAAATGGGAGATTCGAATAGCATATGGTGATCCTTCAGATAAGCAAAGATCAGAAACAGTTGATGCAAACATCAAATCTGCAATCCTGCTTCTCTTACTCTTCATTGCATTTATTTTTAAGAGAGAAATTTAAGACAATAATGTCAATGTACAATTCATATAAGGCCAAATGCGAAATTTAATATAGAAGACAAAAAACATATAAAAAATAGAGACAATATTGAACTCAAATCCCCTTCTAGTGTATGCCAAATGGGAGATTTGAAATAGGGGATGGTGATCCCCCAAATGATAAGAAAAAGCAGAATTCATTGAATAGGCACTTGTACAGTTGGCATGTGAATTGTTGATCAAATGCTATAACAAAATATTGCATCCACTTCAAATTACCTATTGATTTTGAAGAACATTTGATCGGATCAGTGTGTGCCTTGATAGTCAACAGATACAATTATTGTTTGACAAATACCTCAACAAAATGAAGTTTCACAGACAACTTTATTTGATGGGTATACAAAGGTGCTTGTTGTAAATCTCATCAGCCTTAAAAGAGCATCCTCCTGGCCTGCAAATACTTGGAGCTTTGGAACAGGGATTTTCAAAGAAATTCAATGGCAAGCGTATGCCAAACTCAATTACCCATGCGCATGCTAAAAGGGAAACAAAGGTTCCTGTTCTGGAGATCCGTCAATACAAGTTACAAAATATGTGAGTCTTCTTGGGGCACACAAGTTGTTTCTTCAATTGCTACAGTAAATTGTGGATTACATTCTATACCGGTGTATACACACAAGCTGAGCTTGCTATTATAGCTTGGAGTTGGAGGTTTTCATGCAAACACCTGGCAGGTCCAAAGCCAGTCTTATCATCCTTTGTTTGCTTCCTCCCTTCTTGTTCCAATCTTAATGATTTGGCAAATGGTGTCAATTTGGGTCCATGAAACTATTTTAGCTGCATTTATCATCCTTCCAAATAATGCTAAATTCAAATTTTTAGAGCAATGTCCAGAAATCCATAGTAATCGAGTGAAAGTAAACCTCTTTTTATTCTAAATAGGTGTATTGGAAGCAAAGTTTTAGTATTTTTTGGAAGTGAAGACAACATCCAATGTCCCCCTAATAAAGTTATTATATGGGACTATGAGTTTCACAGATGTATTTATCAACTTACTACCGATTCCAAAGTTCAAGCAATAAAAATTACAAGGGATCATATGGTGGTGGTTTTAGAGAAGGAAACATGTGTATACAATTGTGTGGAAATTGAAGCAGATCTTCTCTATAGAATAAAGACTCTACTTAATACCCAAGGCCTTTGTGTTGTTTCTAATATGTCATCGAGTCCTGTTTTGGCATGCCCTGGTTTACTTAAAAGGCAGGTTCGTTTTGAACGCTTAGTACCTAGGAAAACAAGATTTGTATCTGCACATGACTCACGCATTGCTTGCCTTCCTCTGTCGAAGTATGGTGTTATTCTAGCAAAATCCAACACAAAAGGGACTCTGCTTCGCATCTTGAATACTTCGGATGGGACCTGTTTGCAAGAGGTATGGCTTTTCCCAACTCTTCACCGTCAACTGTACAGTCTGGATACTTCTACAATTATAGTGCCATCTCTGTGTTTTCCAAGTCTGCAACACTGTCTAACACATGTCCCTACAACTGAGTAAACTCTTTTGTTCAAGTTTTCTTGTCTTAATACATTTTCCAGATCAATTTGGATCAATTTCAAGTGTTCCATAATCTACTTTGTTAAGTTATCTAAATCAGTAATATTCAAGGATATCATGAATTGGTGCTCTAATACGCACAGGTCATTGAATTTCTCACTTGCTTGTACCAATGGCATGCGTATCCATGTGGCATTGGAAATTTGAACTGAGAGCTCATTATTGATTATTTAAATGTTACATAGGGCGTATGTAGTATAGAAGTTCAAAACTTATAAGTACCCATTTAGAACTTCCTTTCATAATCAGTATGGTCTTTGGCTAAGAAGCTTATTTCTGATAATATTTAGTGGTAGAGAAAATGGTTCCATCCATGGTTGGTTTTTAGTGTTCAATGATATTTGTTAGGATATGGTCGATTTCCCTCTATGCATGGTTGCATTTTTGTGCTACTTTTATAACCTTTCCATGTCCTATATGCTAATCCTAGAGTCTATTAGGGTAAGAACTTTAAGAGAGTCTAGTTCAAAATCATCCACACAAGGTTTTGTTTCTTTAAGAAATTGAAGACAAATTATCAGGTTTGAGGACAACTTTCAATAGAAGAGAAATGTAGATATAGAACATGCAATATAGTTGCAATTTGTTTAACATATTACTATTGTCTTCTCTAACGACATATTTAAAGATTAACTTTGTCCAAATCATGGTGTCAAGTATTCAGAAAATTAGGAACTAAAAAAATATGAAAAAGAAGCAATAGACATTAAGTGTCTAGAATGTGGGAATGCGAGAATGCATCTCCATAATGTCTATTAAATGTCAGGGAATTTTAAGGGGATGCAGGTACTCAAAATAAAAACAACCTTTCTTATTATTTTTTATGATTAATCAAAAAGAAACATAAACATTGAATGGGAAAATGAGTCCAAGAATCATAGTATTATAAAACACTCTCATACAATTAAAAATATTAAATGCATTGAATTCTTGATTCTTCTTCCTTGAAAATTTTGTTCATTGAGACAAAAAAAAATTACTGATTGGATACGAAGTAGTAGTTGTTGCATTCAGACCCCAAAGAATGTCATTTACAGATCATAAAACATAAGCAACAAATCAATTGTTCAATTGATTGTTGCTCAAAGGGACAACAGAGTTGATGCTCCCATCATTGGGAACGAATGGGTCAGCTTGATAGTGTAATCCCATTAAAAATTACCTTGCATCTCCATAAGGGCGACATCTATTGACAGATGACAGAATAATTTAATGATATTGCCTTCTTGATTGCTCCATAGTAATGCCGCCTGGCTATTCAACGGGGAGTCATTATTTGGTTCTGCATAACAAATGGTAATATAAATTTCATAAACAAAAAGTATGAAGCAAAAGTTTATTTTTACCTCCCAAAAGGCTCTGAATAGACAAAAGTACAGTTTGAACATCATATGAAAATGACCATTTATTCTACAACCAAATGTTTCAGTAATGAATAGTATGCCAATCATTTCATTCGAAAACAAAGAAAATATATTTATAAGCTAATATTTAATAGAAACATTTGGATTTGCAATTGACAAAGCTTTAAACTTTCGATGGCACGAAGTGAGTTTCAGAACCTTTGAACTTTTTAGAAATTCTTACCAGATAAGGGTATGATAAATACCTGTAAGCTTTTTGAAATGCTTCTAAATGCTAGTGGTGTAATGGTGTAGACTGTTAAACGAAGTGCACTCCTATTAACAAGAACAAAACTCACATTTCCTTGCAATTCTTTGCATGTACAGCAACAATTTCGCACAATTATTTGCATGTACAATTTTGCACGCACAACTGATTTGGCTTGCATGTATACCAAGCATCCTATATTTCGATTGAGAAGTGCATGCATCACACATAAACCCCTATATTCATGTTGGAGCACCCTTTATTCTACAGTTTCCCCTATATTCTTGTTGGAGCACTATTTTTTAACAATTAATTTTCAACGATGAGGATTTTCTTTTCATCTGAGATTTTCTCCCAAGTTTTTACGTATACAGAAAAATGCCATTGTAGTGGTATGCCTCTCGGCGTAATTATTTTATTAAATTAATAAAAATAATTAAAACATTATCTAAGAAATCGTTGAAACCTTAGATATTAGAATATGAAATATGAGTTCTCCAAATTTAATATTATTTTAATATTTTTGTTTAATTATATCACTAATTTATTAAAATATAAATACGTTAAGAATAATATTTATCAAAATATTTTCATAGAATTCTACAATAAGTTGTATGTATTTATTATATTAACCTAAAAAATAAGTGAACTAGTAAACTTTTGGCTTTCATTTCTAATTTTTTACAGCAGCTTACTTGCAAGTCCCCTGCTTATAACTAAGGTTTCAGGGCCACATCATCAAATATGATGTCACATCAGCATGCTTTTTGTCAAGGTGTCCAAAAAAGCCCCAAAAAAAGTGAGACCAATACTTGTGCATTCACAGCATGTTTAATTGAACCCTAATGTGGAATCACATGATTGGTGCTTTTTAGATCAAAGGAATACATTTTGTTTAATTATGGATAGTCATCATCAACACTAAACAACTTTAAAGTCACAACTATTGGTCCAATATTGATAAAAATATTGAGCATTATATAAACAACTACTATCACAACTATTGAAACATGCTCAGGTACTGGGTCCTCTCCCCTACATAAGGGACGGTTTGGTCATCGGACTAAATCGCAATACAACTAACATTTGGGTAGATCAAAAGAAAGAGGCGGCAATTTATCTGAATTTGTTGGCCCATCCTCTGTAATAAATACCATGTTAAAACCAATTGCTGAATGAGATTCAAAGTGGCAATGCATCATCCAAGCTCCTGTGACATAGCAACATAGAGAAACTGACTGTAATTTTGTTGTTGAGAAGTAAAAGGAATTTTAAAATAAACTATATATTTACGTTACAGTTGACAGAGGAGAAAGATTAGTTTTTACTGACTAAATACAATAAATGTAAGTGAACCATGTATATTATAATTCTCATGAAATGTTATGCATAAAATGAAATATGGGTCAATCTCGATCGACTCAAAACAGAACGGTAATGTTATTTTAAAACTAATTTGCTTCAATTGGAAAACAACGTTTGTAAATGAAATATATAGAGTTGAAACTAGCTTACCTGGGTTGTTGGCTATAAATCTAATTGCCGCCCACCTACCAGGAGGAACTCCGTTGGTATTCACCAATGGAGGATCTACCAAATTAAATTTTGCAGGATCCGTATGAGAATCATAGTTTCCAAAACCTTGCCCCACAACATAAAAATTATGGCCATGAAGGTGTATAGGATGATCCTCTATTGTAATAATTCCGGTATTTTGAAACACTATTTGCACATTGCTATTGAGTTTCAGAACTTTTACTTTTGTTCCTAATTCAGTTCCCCAAAGACTCAATGACACATTTCCTGTGTAATCATATACTACTGGAGGATTATCAGGAAAATCTTTGGTAAACACTCCATCTAGACCAAAATAATAGGCCTGCAAAATAGAGATGTTTGGCTCAATGAATGAAATGTTATTAAAAGCTCCAACAACTCTTCTGCCATAGGGAGTTGCACATGAATTGTTTGGACAGCTTATGAGTGCCAAGCCCTCTGTTATTAACATTTCTACATCAACAATCTGTGGTACTGATGGCGTCTGACTTCTCAGAAGACTCCTACTGGTTTTCTCAGTTATTAGCATGTCCACGTCAAAAATATGTGGTACCGAGGGATTGAGACTTCGCAGATTGCTACTAAATTTGATTGCTGTTGCAGTATCATTAAATGCAGGAAGTCTAGGCAGCATAGGAACAGATGTATTACTGGAATCTTTGTATTGCAATATTGCAGTTGTTGTGGTATTTACGAAATCAGTACCTAGAGGTTGGCTATTGTATACACGGGTAGCAATGTAAAAGAGCCCCGAATGTTGGCCAGTTGTAATGAGGACATCCATGGTGTTCCCTGGGTGTGTGAGCAATACATCAGTTGTATATGGTTTTGTATACTCGGCATCCACTGCCACAACAGTCATCAGGTGGTCAGCAATTTTGAAGAAGTATGAATGAAGCATCACACCGTTTACGATCCTCATTAGATAGGTTTTCCCCCTCTCAACCAAAAACCTCGTGGTGTCTGCATTCACAATTGATTAATTGATTAATCATCTCTTCAAAACTATTATAACTTCAGATATACTTTAAGAAATTATTTTTTCATTGATGCGCAAACCATTTGCAGAGCAAGGGAAGAAGTCCCCTGGTTGGCCATTGATTGTGGATGCGTTGGAATCGGCTGGTGAAGCTCCTGTTCGAATGGCATTAGCTAACACATCTTCTACGTTCGCATTCCACCATTCACCTGCATAGAATACCCAAAAACAAAAATTATATCAAAATTCATAATTGGGAGTTGGTATTCTTCGCTTTTGCTATTCCAATTATTCAAACATTTTTCTTTTGAATTATGGATTCTTAGATTTTATGTTTTAATTTGAATATTAGTTATTAGTTCCAAGTTATGATACTTCTAAGGTCCAAGCTACGATAGATTTAATTTCTATTTTTTTAATGTTCGTTTTGCTTTTGTATTTGATTTTTAAATCTAATTTAGATTTTTTAATTTTTTTTTCAAATTTAATTCAATATTTTATTAAACTATCTTATTTTATTAAACTATCTTATTTTTAAAAAATATTTTATTTTTATTATAACACATATTTAATTTTATTTGTTAATTTGAATTAAGTATTAGATTTTTTAATTATTACAACATTTTTTGATTACAACCATTTATCTGTAATTTCTTCAAGGAGGATTGAGAGAAGCTTGCTATGTAGTTTGGTATTCATTTTTTTTTTGTCTGTTTTAAGAGAAACTTTGATGTACTACTAGAGACCTTTGACTTTGTTTATTTTTTGCTGAATTTTCCACCCTTTTGGGCATTTTTGTGTTTGGGTACAACACCATGTAAATGATGTTTATCTAATCCAAAGCATTTGTTTTATTACAACATAAATTGGATTAATTTGTTAATTTTTTTATTATTTAAGATTATATATTAGATATTTTAGCTATTAGATATATAAAATGGATAATATGAAAAATAGAATGGTAAAAAATAAGAAAAAACATATGGGGCCATAGTTTTGATCGAATAAATTTTATTTCCACATTACCTAAATGAAAATGGTAACTACACCATGGATTGGTTCATTTTCAAAATTAAAAATAGCTAATTGATCTATGCCATGTAACAAACTATAGAAAGAAAAAACCTAGAATAATCAATTCTTGCAAAGAAAGAATATTTAGGCTAGGAAATATTTTTCAAGTATCTCACGCGATATATTTCCTTCTAAGGTCTATCAAACCCTATACATTTCATGTAAGAAAAATCATTGAAGCTAGGAATCAAGTGGCATATTGTTACTATTAAGGTCATCAAGAGTTTCATGTAGCTATTAAAAAACCCCCAAGAATGTAAGTCAATCAAACAACTCAAAGTGTGGTACGTAGATTGGAATAGTTGAATCACAAGATCAATACTCATTGTATGAATATCTATCATTCATATAAGAAGAAAGTAGAAGAGAATTTAAGTTTGTATAGCAACTTAATGATAAATATTACTTGCTAGCAAAATAGTGTTATTGTAAACTAACGCTTTCTTGTCACCTTGGAGGACTCACCAACTATCTATGTAGCTATGATCTCCTTTGCCTCAATATTGTGATCTAGAGGCTTGATGTTGAGGCCTAGACAAACCTAAACCTTTCACACTATTATTGTAATCATTTCTCTTATTACCTATTTTGGTCAAACTATACTCATTTTGTGATGAATAAAAAAATATAGAATTCTTAGGAGTTGGCAATGATGTCTTGGGTCATTGGGTAACCAAAGAAAATCACTAATTCTATACTTTGAGGATTGCCACCTATAGCAAGTGTTTAGGAAAATTAAGATACATATCGCTCTAGGTGAAACATTGGTCCCCTATATATATTTCAATGGAACATTTGAGGTCCTTAGATAGGTTGACGTCAACGAAAACCCTCCTCTAGGGGTAACAAGAATAAAACCTATTCTATTATGTTAGAACCTTGCTATGTTATTCACATGCATAGTTCATATTGAGATAAGGTGGTGAACTTGTTATAGTTCATGTTAATTGTTTGATCATAGATAGGTAAACAACTATAGAATTAGTTTTACTAAGTATTAGCAAGCTACAATACCATTGTATCAAATGTTATGGTTTTGCATGGATGCTTGCCTAAGTATAATGTTGGTATGAGCACAATTGCATATTATTTGGAGGAAAAGTCACTATCCCAAAACTATCTAGAAGTAAGTTATTGGAGTGTGTATGATAGTTCAATTGAACATGTGATACTATTGGAGTACATGTGGTGATGACAAGGTGTTAGTATGGGATTTTTACCTCACGGGTTTATTTTACCCAGACAAGTTGTTAACCTTGCTTAGGTGGATTTAATTTTACTAGTAATTTGGAGTTTAGTAGAAACTAACTCTTAACTACCACCAATTTGTTGAGAAATTTGAACAAACCTTTCCCTCCAAAACTTGGAATTTGGTTTTCTATTTCTCCTATATATTCACCTCATTTCCTTATTGCAAACACATCAATTCGACCTACAATCTCTTGTATTTGGTTTTTCTTTGATACTTGTATTTTTCTAAAATTTAGTAGCTTCATTTTCACTAGGAACATGGTGATGCTCAAAGGGATTCTCAAAGATACCATACATAGTTAGAAGCAATCACATGTTTGTCTCTACTATCATAATCCATAGTTGGTGTTTGGTCATAATGCAAGAAGAAATATATGTGATTTCATTGAATTATCAATAGCCTTTGATCAAGTGTGTTTTGTACTAATTATTTATGTGTAGAGATTATCCATGTGGAGAAGTCATTTTTCATATAAACTTTAATATGTTGATGTCATGGTACAATCATGTTTTCGTTGTATGAAATTTATGATATTCTACATGGAAGTTAGATAGTTGAGATGGTTGGATTTTAGTGAGAACGTATTGACAATTATATCTACTTGCTTGTATGAATGGAATGAGCCCTAGTTGTTGGATACTATCACTCAAGATGTGGTAAAATAGTTTTAGAGGTTGTGTGTTTTAGTCTATAGATTAAGATATTATACAAAAAAGTAATTATTGTATTGGATGTTATTTCCTACTAATATAATTTTTACTATCATTTTGGTAGTGGTTTTCTTCTCATAAGGGTTTCCCATGTACATCTACATTTCATGTTTATTTTTAGTTTGCACACACTTTTATGTGTTTTGTATTGTGACAAATGAATTGGTATAAAAAATATAATTGGATTTGATCACATAATATTATGGTGTTCTAATGTCCTAGTCTATCAGTCAACTATAATTGGGATTAAACTCCAGCATGTTCAACACAAAAAATAGGGCCTAGATTGATCATAATGTAGCTAAGAAGGTGCCATAAAGACAAGGGAGGGTTAGGAAACTCAACCCAAATAGGGACTCAAAGTACATGCCCCTCAAAGAAAATAAAGTGTTGGTCTAGATAGGAAAACCAAAAGAGTGTTGTGAGTATACCAAGGGAAATGTTAAAAAATAGAGCCCTCATAAATTTAACATCTAAGAAATAGAAAAAGGGAAGAAACCCAATAATATTTTTTACTACTTCCACATAAACCCCATGATGGATTTAGGTGGAACTAATCCAACTCTTTAACATGTTCTTGGAGGGAATTCTACCAAAAATTATCCGATGAGAGTGAAGTTTCAAACCATTTACATGCATTATCAAAATATAAAAGAAAAAAAATCAAGCACAAAAGATTTACCTCCTGAACTACTTTTGGTACACACTTTTGAAGGTGCTTGCACATCTAAGCTAGTGATCCCAAGAACAACTATTAAGCCACTAAAATTGGTGGTCATTTTAATTAATAAAAACTATCTAAAGGTGATAATTTCTTTTTTAAAAATTACAATAAATATGAAGGCTATTACGACTAACTACAATATGAGATTTGTAGGTCAAATTCTAGAGAAGGATTTCCTTCTCACTATAGGCACTCTATGTTGATGATTCCATGAGTGTTAACCTGGATGAGAAACTAAAAGGTAAGTTTGGGGATGTTGATGTTGCTGTGAAAACCCAGGATGTGGAATTGGAGAGGCTTAAGAAGAGAAAGGTGGTGGCAGAGGAGATTGCAAGATCCATCCGCAAAATCAAGACTCTGGTTGCTATTGAAAAAGGTAAGGACACCCCTACTGGTCAGGATAGGGTTAGTTCCTCTAAGGAGGAAGATGCTTTGTGGAAAGGGGTTTTTAATATTGATAGAGAGGATATGTCTGATGTGCTTGGAACTACTCATGAGGGTTTCATTGTCTTGTTCAAACTTTTTAAATGGTTTTTTCATGAAGACTCAATAAAACTGTACAAAGTTAGAGATTGGTGGTAGTGAGGGTCATCTGTCCAAAACCCAGTTGATCGTTGTTTGATTCTTTAAATAATGTGAGTGACACTATTAGAAGGAAACTTTCAAAATGAAAGCGAGAATCTTAGGCCCGAATCCTGCTCTTGAGGATCAAATGGTGAAAATCTAGGATATTGTCATGAGAGGAGGGGAGGGGCATAAATCTTTTTGGTAAATTTGAATCTACTATTGTGACCTCTCTTGTGGTTAGTGCTAAGAAGCGTAAAGATAGTGCTCATGCTGATGATGTTGGTGCTGCTGGTAAGCTGATGGAGGAGGGTGCTGCTGGGAAAGGCGGGGAAAAAGGTATTGCTTTGATTACTGAGGTAAATACGAATGATCCCGGTGCTAGGACTAGGAACAAAACTAAAGCTCAGGTTGGGGTTGGGAAAGATATTTTTGATGTTTTGGATGAAGCACAGAAGGTTGTGGCTAGCGACGTGGAGGCGATGAATATTCTGAAAAGTATGTAGTGTTGTTGGTGGGGTCCTCCTTTTTTGATTTGGGTTTTGCTACTTGAGTCGTTGTCATTGGGTTGTTTTGGCTTAATATTTTTATCTTTATTTTACGTTGATTTCTAATGTAAGGGTTTTGGGCCTTCAAAACCCATATTTTACCTCTAATAAAAAGCGCAATATGAAAGAAGGATGAAAAAAACATGAGAATGACAATAGCAAAAACATACAAAGAAACAAAATAAAAATAAAAATAAAACTCAGACAAACAAAAGTTGCCTATAATTACATTACTATCATAAAAGATATTTTTACTTAAATAATATATTATATTAAATAGTACAATAAATATTTAAGGTTTAATAATAAAATTCATATATTGATTAGCCCGAACGGGTAGTAGAGTTGGTTTGAGCAGTGGGTTTGCTCCCCATTGGTCTCGGGTTCGACTTCACTCCCGGGTTTAAGAGGTGGGACTACATGCGGACAGCAGATTTCACCCGCAAGGGACTAGTCTCATCCTAACTAGATTGTTAGGCTGGATTGTGAAGACACCCTTGTTATATCAAAAAAAAATTAAAAAAAATCATTATAACCTTTAAGCTATACAAAGGTTAGAACCCATCTTACATATAATCTAATCAAGGTCAAAGCTCTATGGAGTGTCTACGTAATCTTTAGTTGATTCATACACTAACCAAATAAATCAAACTAAAAACATTTTAGGCAACATTTTACGCCAAAAATATTAGATAGATGACGATGGCAGCAAGTAAGAATTCGTCAACTTAGCTCATGCATAGGTAGATGTTTGACGTAGTCTGTATTACGTGGGAGTGAGACAATTTTGGTTTCTTCGGCTTTTGATGTAAGATTGTAGACATAAAATATGCATACATTTCAATCCACTAATAACCTTCATTTAATCAAATCTAACATTTCATCCTTCAATTAAATAAATTCACTTCATCATTACCTCATTTAAATAAATCAATCAAATCCTAACCTTTCATCTTTTATAAATCATTTCCTAGATTCATATTCCTCAAATTAATTAATCTTGCATCATCCTTTAATTAAATAAACCAAACTTTATTTAATTAAATCTCAAAATTCATATTTCTCCCTCTTTATTTAAATAAATCAAAATACTCAAGTCAAATGGGTCAAAGCATCTTAAACATCATCTAAGCTAATCTAATCCTGATTAACCTAACCTAACCACCCATCATATCCTCTAGATTTTCTCACTTGCACCAATAAATCATTTTAATTCATTTATAAATTTCTCATTTTCCCTCAACAAAGCATATTTTTGAGAATATTCTCCAAGTTTGAATATGAAGATAAGTCGACTTGTCCCTTCCAACATGGCAATAACTTCTCTCTTTCATGTCCCCCACTCAACATTTAAGTCTCAATTTCAAATTTGAATCTCCCCCTCTTTGGCACATTGGCCAAAACTTGCACATTCCTCAACCTATCATAATGTGACAAGTGGCTTCATCTCATTGGCCAAATCATTATCCCACATTACTCTATTTTGAGCTCTCTTCCAACTTGAAAATCTATAAATGAAAGGACTCATTCTTCATCAACTCATCTACACTCTCATGCAAATTTACTCTCTTAAACTAAGAACTAATTTTTCCCATCACCATTGCATTGGATCGTTTCAGTTTTAGCAAGGATTGGGAAAGGGTCATTGACACATTTGACACCAATCCTATATGGAATAGGTACTTGTTATGCTCTTAGATATCTTTTTAATCCTTTTATTGGTTACATTTTGTTAAGCATTTACATGTTATTTCATAGAGGGTACTTGATAAGTTTGCATGCAATTAACCCATGTTTGAGGTTTTAAGTCATTTGCATATTTGGTCGTTTCTTTTCTAAGCAGCTCCATCCCTCATCATCACGCTAGTAAATGCTCGTCTTCCTTTTACTTTTATCGACTCCTGCATCTGCATCATTATCGTCAAATGAGTTTGCAACATTAGTGTATACTTTGGACTCAATTAAGAACCTCAAAGCCAGCAAGAAGCAGTGGATAATTTTGAACTTAAAAAAATTTTTGAGTCAGTCATGGCATCGCCCTTTACTACCTTTTTCTACCTATCAAGCATCCATCCATACATCTCCATCAATTTGCAGATCCGATTTGATTTCCATTTTCTGTAAGAGTCTTTCAATCATTAAATGTCGATGATTGCATGGCATGTTCTTTCAGTTTAATCAAACCTATTTAGAAGTAGAAAGTAACTGTAATCTTCCTGGTGAGCTGTTGAACCATGCCTATAAAGTCATGTATTTACATATATATACATTTTCTAATCTTGGATGTTCATACAAACTTGAAAATGTTTCTTAGAGATTGTCTCAAATTTGTATTCACTAAATGAGGGGTCACCGTATTCACTTCTTCGCTGGTGCAATTGTCTCATGCACTTATGATGATTGTTGACTTAAAAAAAAAAAGAGAAGGGCACATCTTTAAAGAGTAGTCTACCCTTCACTATTGAAGCTATGCCTTTATTGCATAAAGGCCTTGTAGATGTGCATTTTTTTTTTGTTGTTGTGACTTCTTGGGTACCATTGGTTGGGAATGGCGTTTATAATAGGAGCACTACAAAAATACCTTCATTTTGACCAA
>VDFB02193624.1:0-11926 GCA_007258455.2 Sequoia sempervirens
CAAAGCTTAGGCACCAACCTCAACATACACTCCACTGATAACTTAGTCTCCTGAAGGAAAAGAACATCAGGAGAATGACTTCTAATCAAAGCACGAACAAATTTTTGTCTAGGGCCACTGTTCAAGCCCCTTACATTCCAAGAAAAAACAATCATTTCAAGGGACATGAGAAATGAGAATCCAGGGTCTTTACAAATCGTTAATCCACCAAAGTCTTCCCTATTAATTTAATCTTTTCCAAATCCTTTTTTCTACAAAGCTTGGAGGGTTTCTTCGCCACCCATTTTTTTGGGTCCTTTTGAAGAAGACCTAAAGGAGAAGGAGACTTGCTACTCTTAACCATTTCAGAACCTGCTTTCACCACCAAAGAAGAACCATCCCCCACACCCTTTTTCCCTTCTGTTGAAGGAATCGACTCCAATCTAACCTTCATCTGAAGGTCAGTTTCCATTTGCAAAGTACTTGCATCCTGCATAACCTGAGTAGCTTCAGACAAAATACCCTCCTGCCCTGAAACCAACACATCCTGATTCAGATTCACTAAGCCCGAGTTCACTTCCTGCTGGTTGAGATCATCTAAAATCTCAAATCTATTAAAAGTGTCTTCATCCTATCTTTCCATTAGGGTCCTCTTTTCACCTCGGTTCCTATGATGAGCCTTGACAGGAACATAACCATCCGCACCAACCACACCACCCAGAATGGGATCCTTCCCCTTGTCAGCCCTGGGGGGGTTGCGAGGGGGCTGAGAAGACTAGGGTTTTGAAGGCCTAGCCCTTGGACATCGACGTAGCAGGTGTCCATATTCATGAAAAAGACGAGAGCGAAAAGGAAGAGTGTCATAGTCCAATTGCTGCAACCATGAATAAGGACCCACACACATATCCAAAGAATCTAGTAATGGCTTACTTAAATCAATTTCAACACAAATACGAGCAAAAGTCATCACCTTTTTAACCTGAGTCTGTTGTGCAGAGCCAACCGACTTTCCAAGCATCAATGCCAATAGGTGCAGAACATCATCCTGCCAACATTCCATAGGAAAACGAGGGAGCCGAACCCACACCAAAATGTTAGTTGGAATCTCCTCAGAAGGATCAAAACCCACATGCCAAGGTTTAATAAATAGCCCGATCTGGTTGTAAAAATAAGGGCCTCCTTCAAAGACCCTAATACGATCTGCCATGCAATTAAAAGTTACCATGAAATAGTTGTTTGCCAGCAACATGAGCTCCATCTCGCCCTCTGACATCCAAGTTCGTTGTGCCCATGACTCTAGAAATTGTAACGAGATATGCATCCCCATAAACTTGCACAATAAAGAATGACCTGAGTAATAATCAATGTCTTCCACAATCATCTCCAGTGGGATAACCAGCTTCGACCACTCTTTACAGCGTTCCAAACATCCATTAATTTTCGTAATGCATGATCCACCAGACGGTCCCATTCTACCAGCTCCTGATTCAGGAGAAAATAAATTATTATAAAAAAAACTTCGCATCCTGGGAAGATGACTTAGCACCAACTGCAAAGTGAAAGTCCATTGTGGGCGAAACCCCAAACGATTCGCCAAGAGCCATTAAAACTGAGGGGCCCAAGACGGGCACACAACCCAACACTCCATGGTAGGGAGTGGGGACAACAACCCCACTCACCAATCGCACCCCACACAAAGCAAAAGAAGGGCAGTGTAGAAAGCTAGACCCCACACAAAACAAAAGAAGGGCAACGTAGAGAGCAGACCCCACACCCGAGAGGAACACCATGCAGCACAAAGAGTGGTGTCGCCCTACACACAGGACCCCCAAAAACCCTCCAACGCACCACCTCCACCCCAATGCAGGCTCGAGCCCACTCCACAACAGCCGCCCTGAGCACAAGACCTCAGGAGAAAGGGATTGGAGACCCCAACGCTAGAAAAAAACACCACCGTAGAAGAGAATATAGCCACTGTAGGAAAGAAAAAATGAGAGAAACCAGACTCCACCCCCAAACAACACCAAGAACCCCCACAGTGCCTGAGCAAACAAAGAGCAGTCACGACTGGGAGCTCAGAACCCCTATGACAGAAGATGCAAGCGAGAAAAAATCCATTAGTCCCTATCTATGTAAAAATATTACTAACAAAATCATATAGAATTTATTAAAGTTGTACAAATTTCTAAATGTGAAAGGTGTAGATTCAAGATTGGACTATATTTTGTAGGGCTTGGATAATCTATACACCATCTCCTATAATATTTTGGGCAAGAAAATTTGTGTTCAACAATTGTACGTCAAAGACCATTCAAAAAAATTACTAGGCTTAAAATAATTTAATGAATAAATATTTTTAATAATATTGTTGAGATTAAGTAGTTTGAGTTTAAGGATAAAAATAATTTTGTTTTGCACACAAATATCTTTTGTAGGTATTGTTTTAGTTATGTTTGAAAGATAACTACGTCTTTTTATAATTTTGGATCTTTCATTAAAAATCTTATCCAAAAGTTTGTTGTTTGTGCGAGCCTCTCCTCCATAAGTAAAATATTCAAGGAGTGTGCATGAGGAACCACCATGGGGTGGTGTTGTCGTGTCGTTTTGGTTTTCCTTGTGTTAGGAGAGTGTGTGTGGTGTATTAGGGATATTCCCTTTCATCCCTCATGTCCTTGGACCTTTTATGGAGTCTTGTATAGGCCTCCTAGTCCTTGGGAAGCATCTCTTCTATTGGCTTGCATCTTAGAGATCATGTGTGATTATCCACCTTGGTCTCCTAACCATTTATGGTTGTTTTGGAGTTTTTTTGTTGTATCTTATTTTTGTGAGTCTTAGACATTGACCTTGAGTATGAGCCCTAAAAATGATCATTCATCCAGTCTTTTTTGGGACTATAGTATGTTAAAAAGACTATGATGCAAAAATAGGATTACAACAGAATTTTTGGACTCCAATGCTAAAGTAGGACTCTAGCACCAAAATTGGACTACAACATAAAATTAGGACACTTAAGTAAATATGTTAGTGTCATATTTGCATGCTAGAGTCCTTTTTGGGTGGTGTAGTCCTTTGGTGCAATATAGTCCTCCATTTCATCAAATAATAGGTACTTCTAGGCATTCTAAGGGAAACCTTGTAAACATTGTGTACATACATATGTGAGCATACTTAAACTAATTAAAACACCAACTTAACCAATTTAACCCACACAAACATGCAACACTCATTTAAGACAAAAGGAAACAAAACATAATGAAAGCATATAAAATACTCACCCAAGTCTCCTTGATGCACCAATCTATGGTGGTTATATCCAAGGCTTGAGGTTGGATAGAGTAAGATGTTAAGTTCTCAAAATTCCAACATAACAATTTACATTCCAAAGATGTTCAAGTGACTTGGGTTGCATCCAATTTATAGATTTTTAAATAAGGGAATGGAGGGCCAAGACGGATTAGAGAGATCAATGGCTCCTATGGCTTGAGATGCTTGAGGCATGAGAAGCCTCCAAGTGGCATGCTTGGAATGGATGTCAAAGGGGCTTCCAAAATTCGAGGGAATCAAGGGTGAGAGACTTTTCTTGGAGGGAGTGGATGGTGGCAATCAAAAAGTAACCTTTTATAGGGATGTGAAGATCTTCTTGAATCCCCCAAAATTGCTCAAGTTTATGTCATGACATGTGTATCCACTTGAATACTTAACTTTATAGTGCCTTAGTGGTATTATTAGGAATGTACAGATGACAATGAACTTAACTAATTTGTTTTTAGTTGCTTACAATGGAAAGTGTACAAAATGAAAGATGTCTACACATATGAAGAAGGTTGTTCATGTACCCTCGTTTTAGATGTCTTGGATCAGCCTGATGTTTTTCTTGTTAATCTGTTGCTATGATGTGACTGTGGAACTTGGTGATCATTTGATCGTGAACTGTTTAGTGATGCTTATGTTATATTATAATTTGATGATTGTGTCTGAATATGCTTTGACTTTAGAACTTGGTTGCTTTTGATTGCAATTGTTAAATGATGTGAAAGTTATATTTTGATGTAATGTTATTTTATTCTGATGTTATCTTTATGGCATGTTTTGGATTAACGTAGAAGATATTTGATTTAATGATGTTTATGCTATTGATCATATCATTGATGTTAGATGCGTCAGTTAGTGATACTGTATTGGTGAAGGGGACGGGATTGTATCACTTGCTTGCGAGCACCCTACAATTCTGAGATTTCCTCTTCACGGTGTGTTTGATCATATTATATATATATTGCACATTCGACATGCTCTTTGTTGCAGGTTAACAGGTACATGACATCGACTCCACCTGGCTTCACAGGTTTGAGCGTGTCCATTTACCAACGGTAATCGATTGGGAGATAGTAGCTAGGTTTTCCCGTCCCAAGTTCGTCATTTGTTGTGAGTCGTTGTGTCATGAATGAATTTTTGTCCTTGTCGTTGTGTAGTTAATTGTTGAGTTTTTATTTAATTTATGGTTAGTGTTTAATTAATTAATCTTATTTGATAAGATAATTGATTAAAGTTGTCTAGTTGTTTTGATTTAATTGTGAGTTAGTAGAATGTTAAATTTAAATATATCGTAAATTAAAAAGTGATTTAATTTATTAAAAGAGTAAATAATTATTTTAAGTGTATTGTTGATAATAATTAAGAAATTAAATTAAGTTAATATTGATGAGGATAATTAATATTATTTTTTTATTAATAATAAATTAGAAAAATCATGTGCAGATAATATCTTGATTAAATAGATTATTTTAATTAAAATTATAGATAAGTTGTGCTTTTAAAAGCTCGGAAAAGGACCAATAAGAAAAGAGGATTTTTGAGAAAAGAAAGCGAAAGAGCTTTATTGAATCTTGATTTTGATTTATTATTTTTATGAGGAGATTATTCACACACAGAAGTTTTTTCTTTGTTTTGGATCTGGGAAATAAAAATAAAAAGAAAAAAACAATTTTGTTTGGGGTTGCTGGGTAAAAATTTATTGTGGATGAAAGAAAAGATAGATTCAGAAGAACGTTGAAGGCAGAAGATCGAGAAAAGAGCTGAAGGCATGAGAAAATCGAGAGGAGGCTACAAAAGGGATTCTTCTTCGAACGAAGGACTCTAGGTTCCATAAAATTTATTATTTATTCTTTTTGTTCTGTAAAGAAAATCATGTCTGTAATACTTTAAATCGATATTTTTTTTGAAAGAGGGTTTTGTTTGGTTGCGTTATATTCTTGAATGATTTCTATTGAAAACTATAATTAAATCTTCTATAGTTCGACGTTAATACAATATGGTTGAGAAAAATACTGTTTTGAGAATGAAAATCATTTTATTATCGGATGGAATTTGTGTGCCAAAATTAATAGTCTCTGAAACAAAATTGATTGTCTTTTTATTCTATTATAATTTTAGGGATGTATATATATATTTATGCATTTACAAAAACAAATATAGAAGTGTATATAAAATAGATATATACATAACCTATTTTATTTTTATAAATTCTGAGTTTGTGTAAATTCTTATTGTTCTGATTCTTTTGAATGAAATTAGATTACATTTAAAATTCTTAAATTTCGTAATTATTTCATGACAGATTTAAATCTATTTGTTATAATACAGTAAATCGGACTCCGTGTACCAGTTGTTTACCACATAAAACGATTAAAATTTTATATTATTTAAAAATATATATATAAAAGAATTTTTAAAAAAATATAATCTAAAAGTTTATTTGGGGGTGGGGGTCGGCCGAGGCCATACCACCCACGGCCCCACCAAGGTTGGCTGCTGCGACCATAGACTGTGGTACGCGCTCACCACAGCCTGTGGGGGTCAAAGGGCCACCATTGCAGTGGTAATGCTAGCATCACCCACTGCGGGGGTCGGCGTACCACCACAGTAGGCACGCCATAATTTCACCCATCAGGGCTTTGCCACCGGTGGTACGCGAATCAATCGCCCGTGGGCCGGCACAATCAATGTGGTGGTACACAAGACCAACGGGCCTCGTGGGGTTGCGTCACCAATGTAGGGTATGGGTAGGTATTAATGAATTTTGATTTTGATTTTATTTTTATTTTTATTTTATGTTGTTAAATTTCAATTTAAATTTTAATTCGTTATATATATAATTATAATTATAATTAATTATAATTATAATTAATTATAATTATATAATTAAAATTTTGCAATATGACTTTATTAATTGTATGAAATGATTTTTTTATATATAAATGATATATATGTAATAGGGTTGTCTCATGTGTAGTGCCCACCAAGCCGGGTCAATCGATGTCAAGTAAGTGAAGTTATTAGTGTTCATGATGATGCAAGTATTCTGGCCATTTTAATTAATTTTGCTGTTGAAAGTAACACAAATAATATGTTTGGATTTGATTAATAAAATTAATTTAATTATAAGATTACCTGTTTCATTTGGAATTAAATAAAGAATTAGATTCAATAATAAACGTTAATTTAATTATATTTGGGAGTTAGTTATTTAAATTAATCGATAAGCTGAGGAAAGGTAATTATCATTTTATGATTAAATTCGCTTAATAAATTTAATAGTATTAGAGAGGATTAAGTATTAAAATTGCACTTAAGTTTGAATGAAGGTAAAATCGAGAAAAGCTAGTAAAAGTTTGGTATCTAATTATAATTGATAAGTTAATAATGTTATTATGGTAAGTAATGTGACAAAATAAATTCTAATAAAATAAAATGAATTAAATAAACCAAACTCGAATATCGTAATTAAGTAATTAAGTAAATAAATAAATGAAATAAAATAAAATGAGAATTTATTATTACCTCTATGAAATAAGCACACAAAGAAATATTATTTCAATTGGAAGATTCTGTTATGGGAAGGTGAAAAGACATTCGGTTGGGAATTCGTTCTGGATTGGGAATGGATCAAGAAAGTAAATAAGGGTAGTGGTTGGCATTCAATGATAACTATTGGAAGTTGAATGGTTTCTCGTGGGGAGTGGAAAAAGACTCCGTGAAACAAATTATTAAATGAGAATTATTCTGGAGAAAAAGGGGGTTGGCGGGTTCGAAGGGTTGCTCCTTCTATCATGGATTGTTCGGCACAGGGTTTTCGTTCCAGACAACATTGATTTACAACGCCAATTGAAATTTCTTGTCAATGCTCTCTAGAAAAGAGTACTATTTTCTTTCCCCTCTCTATATTTTTGATATGTTGTGTGCTAATTGTAAATCATCCTGAAGATTCAAATTTCATGGGGTGCTAGGGTTTTGATTTAAGTTTTTATGATATGGTTTTCAATTTATAATCATATGCGGTGGTTTCAATCTATATTCATATTTTATGTGAATGATTATAAAGAGTTAGTTACGTATAGCAGTGCGGAAGTTTGTATCTTTTGCATTAGATTATTTGATAAAATTTTTGGTTATAGTTGTAGATATCCTTCTGTTATGGCAGTGGCGGTACCTTAGGGTGATTGAGTCAAATAAACTCCCCAGTTCTTTTGGAATCTCTCCCTGAAATATAGAATGTTGTAGAGGCTTAAATAATCTCTCTGATTGTATCATCAACCTGTCTTAGCTACGGCTCTTGAACAATAATAGAAAAATTTTAAAGGTTTAAATAACCTGCTTGATCACTTTGACAATCTAACACAGTTGCAGCACTTGAAAATAAATATTGTCAAATACTAACATAATAAAAGAGCTCTCCATCGATCGTGGTAAAGTTTCATTTTCAACTTCAAACTTGAGCGTGTCTCTGTAAACTCACCAGCAATAGAACTGTTGTACATTAATGCTCCGTCTCTTAAGTTATGTGTTTGCACCTCACCTTTCTTCTTCTCTTCCTCCTTGTGAGAAATACGTGAAGATTTGTTAGTAATGCAATTAGATGGCAATATTTCCAAAATTCACTTTCTAATATGAATGGCCTCTCGCATTTTTGCAACCGTAACCATCTCAAACTTGGAGGAAGCTTGGTTTGTGTGTCTTCTCTGATGCTGTCAATGAGCAGATTGTTCAAGTGAAGAAATTGAGGACCAATGAGCAGATTATTTAATTCTCTTGGTCTGGGAAATGTTTCAAGCCCTTGCCAGTCACCTCCATTTAGTCGAAGCTGAGAGAAATTGATGTTATTGGATACAGTGCTTAGATGAGCTCCTTCACATAGTCTGGAAATCTAAATTTATAAAACCTCCCTGAAACCATAGGCAAAACTATCACAGCTGCAATGTTAGACTTGCAAAAGTGTAGTAAATTAAATAGTCTCTCTAGCTTCTTTGATAACCTGTCTCACCTGCTCACTTGAACATGATAGGGTGTATAGATTTAAATAAACTCTCTAGTTCTGTTTGCAATCTGTTCCAGCCATCTCACCTGGTCTTGATGAGAAATTTATAAGTTTAAATAATCCCTTTAGTTTCATGGGCAATTGTTAGAAAAGAATGTTATCTTGGTTGTAAAATTAATGATTATACTATATAATGAAAATTGGTGACACATTAGAATATCGGGAATTAGAGTTATGCTTTTGTAACTAAATAGGTTTAAGGTAAATATTGTGCAAAGGGTATATTCTTTTATTGCTGTGAAGATCTTGCTTTTAGGTAATATTCATAATATTAGTTAAGGAAATTATGTTGAAAGATGTTTAGTTAATGAAGTGAATGAATTAGAGTAGATTAACTGAAAATATTAATTTTATTTAGGTTAAGGTTGTGCTGTGAAGGATTAGATTTTTATCCCAGCTAGATAAATGATCTCTTAATTGTAATAAGAAAGTGAAGTTATATATATATATATATATATATATATATATTTGTTTTATAATAATTAGGTTGGATATTGGTTGAGGTGAGATATAATTAAAGGATCTTGTTCTAAATAAATAAAGTTATTAATTGTTGGCATGAAATCTTGCCAGGTAGTTAGTCATTAGGTGTTAAGGATGGTGCTGTTAGAATTCTCACATTTGTTACCTTAAGAGGAAACATATGTCCTTTTTGAATATTATTAATCATTGTCTCTAAGTTAGGATGGAAAAATAGGTTAAAAGTTTTTAACATGAGATTTAAATTAAGGAAAATTATAATATAAAGTATATCTTGAATTTTCTTACATGTTCTCTTAATTGGTGATTTAATTTTATAGTATTAATTTCATGATATCTTTTAATTGTTTTATATTTCTTTTAGAATGAAATAAATGTTATCTTAATATCTAAATCCTCGCATGATTTTAGGGTTGGCTAATGGATACTCTTGGCAAATAGGTAGTTGGTTACTTATAATAAAATATTGCTACAATTGCTTGTGAATTATTGTGCCAAGGAATGAATTAGGTAAATAATTAAAGAGAAAATGGTTATTTCGATGGGTTGCTTAGTAAAATATTATTTAACAAAAGATTTTAACGGAATAAACATTATTGAATTGGGTATTTAATTTTGTTGTAGATAAATGAACTGTGTATTTAGTTAAAGTAAATCGATTTATATGGTTAATTAAGTTTTAGGGTTCACTAAAGGAGATAAGTGATTCTACATTTACATAGTTTCTTTTACTTGAAGGTTAAATGATAAAGTTATTTTTAAGTGAGGATAAATTCCAGGTTCATAGGTTAATTAATTTAAATGATACTGATTAAATATTAAATGGTTTTAATTACCTTTTTGTTATCTAATGAGTCTATGAATGATAATTATTTATCAAACTACTATGTGAAATAATCCATTAGTATCGTCACCTTAGTATTATAATAAAGTTGTAAATTATAGAATTGTCATCTTAGTATTACATTTTAAAGTTATAATTAGGATTCGTATTAAATAGTTGATGGAGTTGGTTATCTTATAGATGATATAGTTATTTTAAATATAATTATTTGTAGTAAATACTCTCTTAATGAAATTAAGTGGATATGTTAAAATAAGTGGTAAGAACGTTGAAATAATGCTTAAATTAAAGGAAGGTCATTATGGTTATAATGTGTGTTTTGATTACTGGTTTAAGTGATATTTAATTGTTTTAAGTTGGGTGTTATTTATGGGATATTTATGGAGATGTCTTGATGGCCTGTTCATTGTAACTGTTTTAAGATAGTGTTCTTCAAGGTTGATGTGTTTGATGGTTTCCTTGTATGGAATTATGTGTGTAAAATGGGAACCCGTATTATTGTTCATGATGGTTTTAATTTGCGTTTGGAAGAGTATGCTTGAGAATTAGTGTCTTATGGCTTATAACATCAGATTATATCTTCACTTTGCAATATTGTGATATCCTTAAATGATGGAAATGATTGATCGTTAAGATAATGTTCTTTTTAGGTGGTTTCAAGTTACTTCTTATTGAATGAATGGATATATTATATTTGAATTAGTGGATTTATGGATTGTTTTGATAGATCCTTTCAATGTGACTTTTCGTGAGTTGATTTTGAGTTAGGGACTTTCTCTCATTTAACTTACATTTCTATATGTCTTCTTTTGCTCTTTACCTAAGTGGCAAGTTGGTTAATGTGTCTTTGTCTTGATTGACGGTTCTGCTTGAGTGTTAATGAGTCAAATTAAAAGTTCTTTGAGTTATGGGTATTCCGAGAGGAGAAAATAGAGGTTTCCCTTGGATGTCCGATTTAGTTCGTATCGAAGTTGTTGATATTGTTTAAGGGAATTGTTGATCTTATTTTGATGTATTCTCTCATCATATTTGAATTGAAAATAGTTTTTCAAGGTTTTGCTTTTATGGTTGTCAGATTTTCATGGGGAAACCCTAGTGTAACTTTTTGAGAGTCTTCCAGAGGCTTGTTTTTATGGTTGGTCCATGTTTTCTCTCTATGTGCCTTTGTACTGGCAAGTATTTTGGTATCATTATTTTGAAAGGGTTGTACGAGACTTTGTGAGACTCTGATGTTGTACTTGTTAGCGAGATGGGTAATTCCTCGCATGCTTCTCTGTTGTGATATAATGTTCTTGTTATGTTGTACAACCCTTGGATTTTGTTTTTTTTTGTGTTTTGAGTGACTAGAGAGAGAGTGGCTCTAAGTGGGTGGTCGGCACACAAAGGGGTGCCAGGATAGCCCTCGTTAGAGTGAAATTAAAAAGTGATAATTAAATAATTAATTAGGGGGTGGGTAGAATCACATTAAAAAGATAATTGATGCCTCATCTGCCATTTAGTGCTATCACAGGCTAAAGGGGATTAAGAAGGCCGTGGTTCGCAAGATCGTTACCTTGTCTTCATGAAAGGTTAACGATTCCGCATGAGCAACCCTATGGAGCGGCGCCTTGAGATAGGTAGCCTAGATAACCATAGATGGAGGCGGATCCTAGCGCTCGGGTTGTCTAGATAATCCGTCAGTAGATGGAGGCGGCACCTTGTGGTAGGGTAGCCTGGAGAATCCATGTTAAGCCATGCGATGACACTCTCCTCTAACACTCCTTATTATGTTGCTTCTTTGGAAATCCTCTGGAAGTGGTTCTTTGTCTTGAATTGATGAAACATAGTTGTTTTGAATTGATTTATGGTTTTACCCTACTTGATCTTTGGTGTATTCTTTGGTCTTGTATAAATCTTGTTGATGTTTTGGTTTTGACCTTGTACTCTTATGGTACTGTTATATGATGTTATTGGAATTGTATTATGTTTTTGGAAGTGTTTCATGATCATCCTTTGGTTATTTGTTTACTGGTTATTGCTTTGATTCATGTGATGAGATTTATGACTCTTGGATGTGGTTGGATTGTGTCATTGTAATTCCTGAGTGTTATGATAATTTTGTATGACGTTGAGTCTAGTGGTTCCCTGTTGGATGTTCTTGGTTGGGTTCTCCTTCTTGTTAGCTCCTAGCATGGGGGGTGGGTCTTCGGACTTATGGTCAGGTGGAACGTGCTAAGCACCCCATTGGGTCCCCAATCAAGGATCGAGAGGTG
>VDFB02193626.1:0-19113 GCA_007258455.2 Sequoia sempervirens
TAATATGACTACATCATTAATGTCCAAAATCCAAAACAATAACTCTAATCTCTTACCTCACTTATAGAAGCATTTTAAAATTTAACTTTGCATTTAAAAATTTGAAAGATTAAAAGCTAGTGTGAACAATTATTGAATCCTCCCAGTTAAATCTTTAAACTGCATTTGATTTTGTTTTTCTCTACTATAAAATGTTTTGGTCCATTGTCCATTTTATAACATTGATTAATTATCCATTTTTATAGCATGTTTTGGTTTATTATCCATTTTATAGAATATTCTTGTTGGATAGGCTATACACTTAAAATATTTTATAAGTAGGGGTGATCTCATTAATTTTTATTTTTTGGTGTTATTTTAGGTTTCTCTTTTTTCATCTATGTTTCTTTGTATTATCATGCAATGTGTATAATTATTTTTAATGTCTCTATAAATATCTCGAAGAGTGAAGAGATTCATTATTGTGTTAGAGAACAAATGAACTTTTGAAATGATGAATTCTTTTTCTATGATTAAATGTATATCTAAACAAATTATCTTACATGAAAATATTGCATATTACATATTTTTTTCTATTTATTTTTAAATATATTAAAAAATAAAAATAAAAAGAAAGAAAGTCATTTCTCTATAATTCACATGGGTAACATTTGAAATTTGCTGCACTTCCAAAATGCAACTAAAAATTTGCTGAAAATTTTAATGTAATTACGAGAGGCTTTCTTACACCACAACGAGATGGAAGAGTCTCTGTAAAGAAAAACTCAAATAAAATTGATCATAAATTATCACAATAAAAAAAGGTAATTAAAAAAGAAATAATCTAAATTTACTATTTCATATACAAGTAAGTTTCTAAATTAACATATTTAAAACTAAAAAATAATCAAGATTTTTTTTAGAAAACAATTGTTCTTTTTAAAAATTTCTAATTAATACACTTAAAAGTAGAATATTCAATAAAAAAGAAATATACTAAATTTACAATTACACATAAAAAATATTCAAAATAGACCCAAGGATAGCGTATTTTATATATATTATTATATGCTAGTTTTAATCAAACAAGCGTGTTGCAATTCTTTTAATTTTTTTATAGAAAATGAGAGGATAAGTTTCTAAATTTGTTGTATTGAATTTTTCTAATTAAAAACTAGCACTTGTATGTAAAGGAGGTTCAAAAATTATGCCCATAGAAAACTATATATATGTTAGAGAGTACAGGTTTGTGCACGAGTGTTTGTGGTTGTATGTGTCTAGATAACAATTAATAATAAGTGCTAAATAATGGAATGAAATAAACTTAGACAAATTTAGATTTTTTCCTTTAATAAATTAAGTGTTATTTGATATTGAAATATTTGCATAAAGATTTAAAACATAAAGCAATGCAAATGAAAACATTGCAAATGGAAATAGAATGTTCCCATCCAGTTGAAAAATTAATATTTATTTGCTTTTATGTGTAAGTGAGATTTTGGAGGCTTTTACCATTAAATGGTAGCTGGTTTACCATTTAAACGCGTGAGACTTGTTTTAGGCTCAAATCTCACGCTATATGTAGTCTATCGACTAAATATCTAAAGTTATTTTTTGTTAAATGGTATTAATTCAAACTCTAAATTTTTGAGGTTTTATAATTCAAACTGTAAACTCTAAATTTTTTAGGTTTTATAATTCAAACTGTAAACTCCAAATTAAATTGTTATATGCAATTGAGAAACAGAGATTAATAAAATAATTTCCCCTGCTTCAAAGTGCTAGTTTTGGTGAAGCACTATAAATCTCGTTTCTTTGTGTTCTTTGTTTTTGTATTTGTGTCTCATCATTCTGAGTTTAAATTTCTGCGATCTTATTTTCATTTGATCTGCAATAAATTATTCTAACACTTTTAAATCTCATTGGGCTTTTATAATGCAGAGCTGTGATTTAACTCCCTGATGATCAAATCCACTGTTGGTTTAAAATGCATGAGTAAAAAGTATGATTAAATCAAATTTCTAGGATATCTGAACTATAATATTGAAACCTTAAAAATCAGATTGTTTGATGTATATCCAGATACTCAAAGACATGGATCGTCCAATATTGTACTCGATTTCGCCAGGAAAACACGCAACACCAGAAATGGCTCGGAAAATAAGCAAGTTAGTTAACATGTACAGAATTACAGCTGATGTTTGGGACTCCTGGAAACATATACGTAACCATTTTGAAGTGTCTAGGTATGTATTATAGTAATATTATCAACTCCCAAATTTTATTTCAAAGACTAGCTCAGACATTCAATGAATGTTCTACAGAGATTTTGCTGCAAATGGGTTGATAGGATCTCAAGGACTGCTTGGAAGGTCATGGCCAGATTTAGATTGCTTCCATTTGGTTGGCTAACTGATAAAGGTAGTAAATTCCCCAATTTCAATCTCACATATTTGATATAAACGTCAAAACTGCGACAGTAGAATGTATGTGCTAACTTTGCTCAGTTATGAAGTAATCAATTGTATTTTTTTCCTTAGATGCAAAATGAAGGACCGCATCGCTTTTCAAAGCTTCTTCCAGATGAACAGAAAGTTCAGGTGATAAATAAAAACGATTTGTTACCCTAAGTTATAATGAATGGTTGGTTCGGGTTAACTTTTGTTTAGTTAGATTCATAATTTAAAAATAATAATCGGTGAATTTATGACGAATGGCTCTGCGCGGCGCCTGGGTGAGAGCTAGGGCCCGCGTTGCCCTAGCTCTTCTGTTCTGCGTTCTGTCTGTGTGCGGCGTCCAGTCTGGTGGTGAGCTCTCGTGGGGTGGGGTGTTTGCTGTTATTCAGGGGTGCGCTGGTCGGGCTGGGTTCTCAGCCTTTGTCTTGCTTGTGGGCGGATCTTCCTTCTGCATTTTTTGCTGTTAACGGCATTTCCTTGGCGGGTGTGTTCAGTGTTCTGAAACTGTGGGTCTCCTTCGCCATCTCTCGCCTTTGGTAGGGTGCTGCTATGCGATCCATGGAGAATCAGGGTTTTGTTATTTCTGAGGTTTCCTCTAGGGACTTGGAGATGGTAGAGCCATCTTCTTTGCTGGATGTCAGTGGTAAGGATCTGATGGGTAAACCCCAGTCTGGTGATGGGGTTTCATCTTCAAAAGGGGTTTTTCGAGTAAAAAAAATAAATGGATGTTTGGAGAGATCCGAGGAGCGACCAGTTTTGGTTATTCAACCTGAACAAGTTGTGGAGGATGTCGAATATTGGTGTAATCATGCCCTTATTTGCAAATTTTTGGGCCTTCGTCTTTCTCTACCTGTTTTGGATTCCTGGGCACATAGGGTTTGGAACCCAGAAGGTGATATGGAGATTATTTTGGCTGCTAATAATTATTTTCTAGTTATCTTTTCAAGCATGTCGGATAGGAATAGGGCTTTTGAAGGGGGGCCATATTTCTTTAACCAGGTGGGGCTCTTCATTAAGCCTTGGCACATGGGCTTCAACTCTGCTGAAGAGATCCCCTCGCGAGTTCCTGTGTGGGTTCGATTGCCGAGGCTTCCCTTGGAATTCTGGAGGGAAGATATTCTTCACTCAATTTCTTTGCTTCTTGGAAAACTGGTGGGATCGGCTACACAAACTCAAGACCGTAAGGTAATTTCCTTTGCTCATATTTGTGTAGAAGTTGATTTAAATAACCCGTTGCCAGATTCTATGGAAATTCGCTTGGGATCTTCTTCTTGGATCCAACAACTGGATTACGAGACCCTACCTTTTAGATGCAGAATTTGTCATGAATATGGTCATTTACACCGCAAATGCCCTAGAAATAAATCCTCCCCCTTGGCATCCTCTGGAACTCCTGGGGGGGTCAAGGGGAAGGCCCCTTTGTCCAATGAACCGGTGGATGATGAGGGATTTACTCAGGTTAAGTCCCGTAACAAAGGTAAGGGAAAAAAGAGAACCTGGTTGGATAGACAAAATGAAGGCACTTTTAACAGGTTTGATGTTCTTGAGGATTTGGTACAAGAGGAAGGTATTCCAGTTGAGCTCTCTTCTAGGGCTAAGGGTGTGCATGAGATTCAGGAGGAGGATGCAAAGAAAGAGGAGCAGTTTTTATCTCCAGAGGACCATCAGGTTGTTCAGTTGGCTATGGATTTGCCTTCCCAGGTTCAGGATATCAGGGACCTTCAGGGGTCACAAGCTACAAAGGATTTTGTAGTGATGGCTCCTGATCCTCCTACTCCTAAGGGGGCCTCAGATTGTGTGAAGAGTAACAAAGCTCCTCCTGGTTTAGGTTTACAACATAAATCCTTTAAAAAGGGGCCGCTTGATAAACCGTCAAGGAGTGGACGGAAGACTGATCAAGAGAAGGTCAAGATTATGGGTGATACTTTGGTTGAGTTTGGGTCTATGAAACCCATTGATTCCCATTTCTCCCACCCCCATAAATGATTGTTTTATCATGGAATGTAAGGGGGTTGAACAACATCCCTAGACAAAAGGTTGTTCGCAGACTAATTGAATCTCAGTCTCCTGATGTGGTCTTTATTCAAGAAACTAAGCTTACCGTGGAAGGTTTGGATAATTGTGCTCCGCGTATCTGGCCCCAGGGTAATTGGCAGGGGGTGGGTGCTTTGAAAAATTCAGGGGGGGTGGCTTGCTTCTGGAATCCGAGGAAAGTTTTCCCCATATGGTGGTGTTCTAGTCAGTCTTCCATTTCTCTGGTTGCCTCTAGTTTGGAGACTGGAGAGAGGTGTCTTTTTTCTAATATTTATGCTCCTACTGATTTCTCTGGTAAGTCAAATCTCTGGGCTCACATCAGATTTATTCGAGCCTTAGACCCGTTTCTCCCATGGATTATGGCTGGTGATTTTAATGATGTTACTAGATTGGATGAAAAGCAAGGTGGGTTAGCTAGGCTTGACCCTTCTGCAAGTCAGTTCAGGGATATGATTAGCTCTTTGAATCTCATAGATGTGAAGCCTACCAATGGTGTCTTTACATGGAATAATAGGAGATGTGGTGTTGAGGCCATCTCTGAAAGGCTTGATAGATTTCTGGTTTCGTGCTATTGGATGAACAGTAGGTTGATCACCAGTTCAGAAATTCTTGATTGGAGGGACTCTGATCACTGGCCCATCAAGCTCTTTGTCACTGCTTATGGTGTCACCAAAAACCCTTCTTTCAAATTTCACTTAATGTGGTTAAGAGATCAGTCTCTGCATGATCTTATGGTGGATTGGTGGTATGAGGGGATGCCTACCCATGGGACAAACATGTTTACTTTTAGTAAGAGGCTTCAACATGTGAAGTACAGACTCAAGAGATGGAATAAACAATGTTTTGGGAACCTTCATGCTCAGAAGTTGGCAGCTTAGCCCAGGTTGGATATCATCACTCGTCAGATTCGGGACCAGGGGTTGACCTCTGATCTAAGTAAAGTTGAGTCCTTGGCTCTCAAGGGTTTAGAAGAGTGGGAGCTTCGAGAAGAGATCTTCTGGAAGCATAAATCTCGAGTTGATTGGCTTCAGGAGGGGGATAGGAACACTACTTTCTTTCATAATTCGGTGAAGGCTCAGAGGCAGGGATGCTCTATCTCCTCTCTTGTTTCGCTTGAAGGGGCTCAACTCTCCTCTAGTGCTGATATTTCCAAGGAAGCGGTCAATTATTTTTCAAACCTATTTTCTAGGGAGGATCTTGCTGCTGGGGCTGAGGAGAGGGCCATCTTGGAATGTATTCCCCACCTGGTCTCTGCTGAGATGAATGGAGCTCTCTTATGCCCTATTTTGTTACCTGAACTGGAGAAAGTAGTGTTTAATATGAAAAAAGGTAAGGCTCCTGGCCCGGATGGGTTTCCGATTGAGTTCTTTCAGGAGTTCTGGGATATAATAAAGTTTGATCTGCTCGAGGTGGTTCAAGAATCACATAGGAACAAACAGATGCTCAAGTCCATGAATTCTACTTTCTTGGCTCTCATACCTAAGAGGAGGGGGCTAATCAGTTGGTTCATTTCAGGCCTATTGCGTTATGTAATGTGGTGTACAAGATCATCACTAAATTGATTGCAGAGAGACTCAAACCACTCCTCAGTACTCTGATCTCCACTAAGTAGGGTGGTTTTGTTGAAGGAAGACAAATTTTGGATGGTGTTATGATAGCAATGGAAGCTATTAATTTTATGGCTCATTCTAAGGAGAGGGCTATGTTCATTAAACTTGATATGGCTAAAGCTTATGATCGGGTGAGCTGGGAGTTCTTGCAAAAAATTCTCTTGACTTTTGGCTTCGATGAGGAGTGGGTTAATTGGGTTCTTAGTTGTGTGACCTCGTCCTCCTTCTCTGTTCTCATTAATGGGGAACCCTCTGACTTGTTCAGTGCTTCTCGGGTTCTTCGGCAAGGGGACCCTTTATCTCCTTATTTATTCATTCTCATGGCGGAGGGTCTTGGAAGATTTATTAAGTCTCAGGTGCGGCAGGGTTTTATCCAAGGTTGGAGCTGGAACAATTATCTTCCTTCCTACTCTCATCTTCAGTTTGTGGATGATACTGGGTTGATGGGCATGGCTAGAATTAGTGAGGCAGTGAACTTCAGGAGAGCCTTAGACATCTACTTGAAGGCTTCAGGTCAGTGTATTAATGACGACAAATCCTCCATTTATTTCTTTAATACCCCTCGGCTTATTCAGAGCAGGATTGCTAGGATCCTTAGATTTCAGATTGGGTCTCTTCCCTTGATGTACTTGGGGATCCCTTTGGCTTTGGGATCTCAGCGTAGAGATTACTGGCAGGGGATTTTGGATAAATTTCGGAGTAAGGTTAGTCATTGGACATACAGATGGCTATCTTCTACTGGGAGAGTGGTTCTTCTAAAGACCGTGGTGCAGGCCCTCCCCATTTATAGGTGTTGTGTGCAAGTTCCCCCTTCCACCTTTGTGAAGGAATTTGATGCTTTGTCTCAGAAATTTCTTTGGTCAGGTAGCCTTCTTTCCTCAAAGTGGAGTTTAGTCAAGTGGGAGTCTGTTTGCAGGCCGAAGCATGCTGGGGGCCTTGGTCTTAGGTCTATGGCTCTTGCTATCACGTCCTTGGCTGCTAAGCTTTACTGGAGGTGGTGCAACCATCAGGATCAGGATTGGGCCAAGATTCTTCCCCACAAGTATTTTCTTGGTGTTGATAGCCTGGAAGTGCCGCGATTTGATTTGGCGGGTAAAGGCTCTTGTATTTGGGAAACCCTCAAGAAGGGAGCTCAGCTGATTAAGGAGGGTCTCTTCTGGGTCTGTGGTAGAGGCTCTGATGCTTTGTTTTGGCAGGACTCTTGGGATGGCCACCCTCCTATTCTTTATAGCTTCCCTCAGCTTCAGCCTCTTTGCCATATTTTTTCTGCGGCTGGTTGGATAAAGGTGGAGCATTTTAAAACTGTCAAGCGTATTGGTCAGGTGGAGGTAGCTTGTTGGAAGGACCCGTAGGAGTGGCCAATGGGGGGTTCCGAGGAGGATCGTGCTGCCCTTACTAGAATTTTGGAGGGCAGGCTCTGCAGCTCCCTTAATGAGAGGGACGCTTTGGCTTGGAGTCCTAGTCCAAATGGTAAATTTACTGTGGCCCAAGGCTATGCTGTGCTTGACAAGAACTTATATGGCCCCGCAGAGGTGCATTGGTGGAAAAAGGTTTGGGACAACTTTTCTTGGCCCAAATGCAATTTCTTCTTATGGTTGGTTGCTCAGAAGAAGTGCCTCACTTGGGAAAATCTCCGCAAGCGAGGTTTCCAGGGTCCTTCTTTTGCTTCCTTTGTTCGCACAGTGAGGAATGTACCTCCCATTTGTTCTTTCTTTGCCCTTTTTCTAGAGAGATATGGCATAGATGGTGGGAGGCTTGGCATCATGGTTGTATTCATGCTTCTTCCCTTATTGAATTCTGGGAGAGTTTGGGCAGGCCTCCAGCGAAGACTCCTTTCTTGCAGGTGGCTTGGACTGTTGGCCCTGTTCTTATCCTCTGGAACCTTTGGTTGGAGAGGAACTGTAGAGTCTTTGGTGGCTCAAATTTGGAGAGTTTTCAGTTGTGGAAGAAGATAATTAGCAGGCTTCAGGAGACTATTTCTGCTAAGTGTGATATGTCTGAAAATATTGATCCTGGTGATCTTGCTATCTTGCGGAATTTGAACCTAGGGGATAGTAGAAGGGGAAGCATTGTGGGAAGAAGACCCCGTCATGTCAAGCAACGTGTTTGTCGTGATGGGCGTTGGTCGCCTCCCCCGGTGGGGGTCCTTAAGATCAACACTGATGGTTCTTCTCGTGGGAATCCTGGTCATGCTGGTGTTGGGGGTATTGGTAGAGGTAATGATGGTGGTGCAGTGTTTTTCTTCTCTATTTACAAAGGTCAGCACTCTAATAATTTGATGGAGGCTCTTGCTATTATGATTGTTGTTGAGCGTGGTTGCTCTTTAGGCTGGAGGAGGATCATTTGTGAGTCAGATTCTCAGATTGTGGTGGATATGCTGAACAACCAGAGGCTGGGTGATGTTAGTTGGCAATTAGCCTCTGTGGTTAGACAGATTCTGAGTCTATGTAGTTCCTTGGATTCTGTCTCCTTTTGTCATATCCCTAGGGAATGGAACAGAGTGGCTGATTGTTTGGCAAAGTGGGCTTCTGAGAATGTGGATGGTTGGGATATTAGTGCAAGGGAGGTCTTACCTTCTGATTACCTTGAGACTTTGGAGAGGTTGTTAGTGGAAGACATGAATTTGTAAGGTTGTTTTTGGTGTTTCTTGTAGTGGTCTTGCCTTGGTGGGCATCTTGCTTTTGCCTTGTAATTTTGTTTTGATTGAATAAAAATTTTTACCCCTTCTTTTCAAAAAAGTTTGTTTAGTTAGATTCATAGATTTAAAAAGAGAAGTAAATGTGATTTTAGATGAATCATTTAAATAAATGACATCTTTAACAAATGTCTCAACCATTGCAGATGACTTTGTGGGCTATAGCCAAATCTCCTATTATGTTTGGAGGTGACTTGAGGAACATTGATAATGCAACCATGGCTCTCATTACAAATCCTACCATACTTGATATAAATGCTAATAGCACGCTCAATCAAGAGGTATTTTGTTTTCCTCTTCTCATCGTTATCTGGCTAAAGAACAAGTAAAATACATTGATGCTTCTTCTCTATTCAGTTTTATGTGGGTAGGGCTACACGCAACGGAACATTCCAACACATGAAATCCTTTTTCCTCAAAATCGTTTGCACGAGAGTGAAGAACATACGGACTTGGATAGCGAAAGGTGCCTCCGGTGCGTATTGCTTTATTGCCATGTTTTCTCCTTCCCTGAATTCTTGTGGGTCTCCAGTATACAAAAATGCTTTCTAATTTTCTTCTATTACCATGCGCATGTAAATCAAGGATTTTTTTTAGTGGGAATTTCAAAATACAGGAGTTAATAATAATGGTGAATGATTGTGAATATTTGGGACTGTGTATAATGGTGAATAATTGTGAGTATTTGGAATTGTGTAAAATAGGGAAAAGGTTTAAAATAGTAAATAATGTATTCACTAAGTTAATTATGGGAGAATTAAATCATGACATCAGAGTCAAAAGATTTATAGAAGTAGTTACATGGATAAAAAAAAATGGGAGTTATTTCATTTCATTCCTAGAACTCACTTACATCCACATTGGTGGTTTTGAAGGTGCTCTATTCATGTTTCCCTAGTTTTCTAATGATAAGAATGTTATTATAGAGGTATGTAGGGAAATAGGGGAAATCAGTAAGAAATGTAAGGAAAAGAAGCCGGTCATGATCTTGTCCCAATTAGAATTAACTACCTATTCAAATCTTTTTTTAATGCACAAGATATTGAGAGAAATCTTGCTAAATTGAAAATATTTTATTATGAAAAACATTTCATTTTCATAATTAAAAAATTATATAAAGAATGACCTTAAGCTTGTCCCATAATATCATCTATTTTACATTAGTAATATTGTTGGGAGAATATGCAAATAACTTTGAGGTTAGGAGAAGAGATTAAATGAGGACAATTTTAGATTAGTTGGAATAATTTAGTTTAGAATGGATAACTCAAGGAATTACATATGATGAGAGTGATCTAACTAATCATATTTATTAGAAATCAATTTAAATGCTTTCATTACCACCCACTAACTAGGATTATAAGGAAAGGATATGCATATTAAATAAAGGTCTACATATGTGTTACAAAGGTCAAAAAAATTTCTTAGTAAGAAGATTGATAAATAGAATACTGGTAAAATACCAACAAAAAAAGGCCATCACCAAGTTCAAAACATGTGGAGACTCATTTAGTCTCACAATTTTCTTATGTTTATACAGTTCTTGTCTGATAAGTAGTTTAGCAAATGATCAAGATGATGTTGATCCAAATAAGAGGAAAGTTCCTATAAGCCATTATAGTGGAGATAATAATCCTAGAGGGAAGTTGGAAATAAATAAGCCTAAAATGCCAATGTATCATATAAATATGGCTTCTCTTGCTCCAAATATCAACCTTGAATTACAAGTTAATGATACAAACAAACAATTGTACACCAAATTCATTCTCTACCAACCCATTAATTAATTTCTCAATAAAAATTATTGGCTTCCTCTTGTGTACCTCTACTCATCCCATCTTAACTTAATCCTCCTTCTGCCCCATGAATTCCCATGTGAACTCCAAATCAAACTAATCCTATTATACATCCTATAATAGTTGGTGAACAGTTTTTCAACCATCTAGATATCACCATACTATATTGTTGGTGTGGTTGTTACACAAACCAACAAGAAGATAAATCTTTGCTCAAATGAACAGAAAAATCTATCTTTCTTGAAAGAATAACTAATATTTTTCGGTTAAAGAAAATCTTAGCTATCCCAAGGCTCAGGAATGTCAAGTCTTGATGCACTAGGTTCACACAGGGTTTGTTGTGAAATTTTTGTTGTTAATCATGAGGGTTCTTTGGTTCTCAATTCTAATTACAGTTATAACAAATAGAGTATTGCAAAGATATATCAGATTTAACATGTATTGCTCCATAACTTCATGAATATGAATGATTTACAAGAATATTTCATGATTTCAAACATTTCAAAGAATTTGTAGGAAATATTTAACATCTAACTAAAGAAAATATATAAAATCCTAAAATTTAAAAGATTTCCTAGCTATTACCCATGCATACACCATGAAATAAACTAAATCAAATAAAAACCACTCTACACTTCACTAGATTGCTTCACATCTAGGAATAGAGTGATGCAAGGGTTTAAAGAAATGAGAGATCATTTATCACCGAATAGTGTCAACATGCACCCAAATCTGGCTTAGCACATTAGATTCTTTGATAGGAACAAACAATTAGCTATGTAATATTTCTTATCAAGAAATGGCTTTTAGAATTAGCCTTGATATTAGCAAACTTCAGTGGAGCATACAAGTTTTTAAAGTGGAATAGAACATAAAATAGGAAATAAAATAGAACTAGTGAATGTGCCAATCTTATGTCTACATAATTCTGCAAATTCTATACCTGTGAAAAAGAACAAATCTCGGCCTTTTATAGAACACAATACCATCAAAGAGTTTCAAAATCACATGGTTGAGTAAAATTAAGCGAATCATAAAGTAACAGGTAGCACATGATAGTTGGCAAATGATATTTGACAAAACATATTGCCCGAAACAAGTCAAAGGAACTTTGAATTTCCTCTCATTGGGTGAAAGTTCTGGAACCATAGGGAAAAATACTTGGAGTCCTCTCCAATACTAAAAAAATGTAGGAACTAGCTGAACATTTAGAGTGATCAAGTGGATATAGAAATTTTATATTCTTTCCTTCTTTTTCTTCCATCATTCAGGATCGAGAAACACACATGTTGATACAATCACCAAATAATCTAACGCTGTATCCATCTGCCATAGGAAACTCGAGTTTCCAACCTCTCGATTACTTGCATCCTTGCATGGAACGTCTTTCCCATGCACTCACTTCTAGATAGCGTATCCTCCTTGCTTTGATATCACTTGACTTATCTGTGAGATCAATTTTCCTAATTGTCCATATCCCTACTAAAATCTTCCACCATCCAAACCTGCAATCAACACAACTTATATTATCTCCATGCAATTAAATTGTCATGTGATTTATTTTATTGAATTATCCTTTAATTTATTTTATATTATCAACACATCTTTTCCTTTCCCATAATTGTCTTTAGTAAGATTAAAATAATAACTTAGCTCTTCCTTACATAAAATCACACTTTTAATTGTAAAGATTCTTTAAATTAATAAGAGCTAGGATAATTAATATGGTTCATCATATAGGATTTTTTTGAAATCATTTTATATTGGGAGTAACATCACCACTAAATGCAACATAAGAAAAATTAGTTTCATCAAATTCTCTGAGATACCATTGCAATTTTTCATGTTCATATTTTGTTATAATTACATTCAAATTTATTATATGCCTTTGTATGATTATAGTAAGATAATAATAAAAATAAATGGTATAAATATTTTTAGAATAGAGGATTATAATATTTCTAATATTAAATCTATATAATTTGATTAAAAAAATTACAAATATTTAAATTATTAAGGCTGTATAGGTTTCTACATTAACTACATCATTAATATCAATTTTGTTTTCAAATATCTAAAATAAAAAAATTAAATGTATATTTTTTTTAAACAAATATGATATATTCATTGTAGTTTACTAAAAAAATTAAGAAACATTTTTGATAAATTTTATAAATTAATGATGAAAAATATAAGATAAAATATATTTTCAAACTAAAATTAGTCATTCATAAGATATGTAATTAATAACATCACCTTAGAACTTGTACAAAATTTAATTTTTTATACAATTTTTTAACATTAATTATTTGTTGCTTTCTACACCTAATATGCCATTACTAATTATGTATTTTAATGTATAGTATTTAAATATAATATATTATATTTATATAAAATATTATTTTTATAGGAATTAATTTATTCATTTTTTTTGAATTTTTGAAGAATTCTTTACCCAATATAATTCATACAAAGACACCCCTACTCATATTTCTTTGATTTTGATATTCTTGCAGGTGAAGCTTACATTGCAACTTTTAATGTAGGAGATGAAGAGGATTTTTTGCATATAAAAATTCACGACGTTATGCTTTTTGAAAGTAAACTTAAGATCACTCGAAAGAAAAATGTTACTTCTTGTTCATATTTTGATGTTTGGAAGAACCAAACCTATGAGGTATTTAATAACCTATTAAAGATAGATGTTCCTAGGCATGGCACAAGTTTATTAATTTTAAGATGTTCCTAATACAATAAACCAAATCCTCATAAATGATAAAGATGTTTGTCTAAATATTTATTTTATTTTAAATATTTAATATCAAATGGAGTGTATACCTTTTTTTAATATATTAGTAACAAAGTATACTATTTTATTTATATTCTTAAGTGTTGCATAGAGATATTTGTTCATTACTCTTTAAATCTAATGATTTTTAAATTATTAATAGATTTTTATTTTATTTTTATCATTTATATTAAAAAGTATTAATTTTGTTTAGATTTTCTTTGAAAGTTAACTTTAATTAAAACTAAAATTTGATACAAATATGATATAATTAAAATATAAATAAATTATATCAAGGTGTTAATTTATACATTTATCCAGTTAGTATGGAATGAGATGACATCACATTTATTTATTCATTACTACATATTACAAACACATTATGAAGTATTATGTTTTATTTAATAAATGATTCACTATAAGTTTAAAAATTTGATATATTTAACATATCATATTTTATATAAAAATTCAATATTAAAATTGATAACTTATTATGGGTTTAAATACACTAATTCAAGAGTCTTATAAAGTATATTGTTTAAATTATTATTACACATAGAATCCTTGTTCTAAAAGAGTTGCATACAAATAAAAATATATTATTATCAAATTTTAACTTTGCTATATAATTTATTAATAATGTGTATTTAAATAAAAATTAGATTGAGATATAAGCCATAATAAAAGTTTTATAAAGTATTGCAGAGGAGTAAAATAAACCCTAAATCTAACATATTGAATTGAGAAATATATAAAAATCAAACACAAATTAGTAGAGCTGAGATTTTTTTGTAAAGACTAGAGGAAGTAGAGCTGAGATTGAATATAATGGTAAATTTAAAAATCTAAAATGTGCTTTATTTTTTTCTAATTTATTTATGTCAATATGGTAATATTATATTATTTTACTATAATTGATGATAAAATAATTTAATCCAATGAAGAATATTCACTATATAACCTATTAAAAATATGTCTTACAATAAGAATTGATCATGCATATGGTTTGGTCTAATATATTTTTCCTACATGTTATTTGTTCCTTCTAGTGTCAATCTATCAATTGTTTAAATGTATTTATGTAGTTTAGCTTTAATAAATTATTATTATCAAAAGAATAGTGGCATATTATTATCAAAAGAATAGTGGCATATGCATTATAAAAAAAAATGAATATTTATTTCTTTGGTGAGATTGAAGACCCTTTATTAGTGATAAAAAAATTGAATATAGACCAAACATATCATAAAACTACTAAGATACAAGTTTTATTGATTTAATTGTCTAGTTTAGATGGTTTATAATGAGTTATTTTAATCTATATAAATATATAAATAAACTATTATAGATGCTCATCTTGATATTTTTTAATACATGGCTAAGGGGATAGGATATAAGTTCTAGATAATTTACTTCCAAAGAGTGGGAAATTCAAAATTTAAAATGAGTAATATGATATAATATGGTTTAGTTTACTACACAAACACACATGAGAAATATAGTCCACGAGAAAATATTTATAACGTATTTATACCAATCATGCTTATCTCATGAATAAAACCACTTTTTATGATGAATTAAAGGTTAGGGTTAGTTTATGTAAAAAACAATTAATAACTACAACAATGCAATGTTGATAGTACAAAAATAGATTTTAAATGAGTAAAAGGATGGTGTATTAATTTAATTCCTTATATATTTCCCTCAAATTTGGTGCGCATTTGAAACTACATAAATCATAGATAAAAAGTAGGATATGTTAAAAAAATAGAAATAGATTTGGGACATGAGGTGTGGATGATTATAGATGATTATTAGCATATCTATATAAATTAACATCCTAAAATATATACACATAATTACTTGGAGTTGTGCATAAAAATCTATTATAATGACATGAAAATTTAAAATTGTTAAAATTTGAATTTTTTCTTTGTGAGATTTATATAATTTATAACATAATTGGTGTGGTATATTTTAATATTCATAAGATAATGCAAATTTTTCTATTGAGTTGTATCACATAAGGAATAAACATGAAAAAAATATATGAAAAATAATTATGATACATGAGACAATTGTAGAGTTGTGATTGAGTTGGCCTCCACAATTATCAATGCATCAACCTTGTAAAATTATGTCTAGAATGAACTATTTGAAATAATTTAGACTTATGTCCATAATTTAGGTTTGAGTAAATTTAAATAGATAGTATATATCATTAAAATAATTTGGACATATGACATTAATCTAAACTAGGAATAGTAGTCATGTAGTCATGGATGAAGGATCCAATTAAGGACTATCTAAGTATTAGTAAAAAAAAAAAAAACTAAAATAATATAGTAAAAAAATAAATAACATTATGGAATATTGATATGATCTTTGTTGATTCATAGTAAAAAATGAATTTTAATTCACTACAATGAGATTCCAACATGCTAGACCTTAATTATTTTGAATAAAAATATTTAGTATAGAATTTGAATAATATTACAACAATCTATAATTTTTATATTTGATTTCACGCTCTCGCACTAATATGCCCTTTATAAATGATTATTAATAGTATTTATATATCAAAATTAAGCCCTATGAATGATCATAATTATCCATAAATTTGCACAAAGCCTAATAGATTGATGAGGCATGTAGTTGGATAAACACATAGGTAAAAGCTCCCAAATTGAATGGCATGATGCAAAACTTAATGTGGTAAATACCAAAAGAACTCATAAGTCTAATTCATCATGTAATATTTTAATTTACTTCCAAAAATATTATAACATTACCAAAAGCCTTTAATAGTGTAATTAAGTTTCACTTTACAAGATTGTTAAGTTTTTAAAACCAAGTTATGTATTTGTAGTTATCAAACTCCTATAAAAAGTTAATATGGAATTTAAGGATCATGGTAGAATATATGCTCCAACTCACAAGGTGAGATGTTGTGAAATGAATTAGGACCTATGGTGACTAAGTAATGATTCAGAACCTATAAAAAACAAGCAAAGTGAAGTAAAAAAAATTGAAGAAAAAATGCTCTTATTGTTGCAAGAATGAAAGTGTTGTGATTGATGTGAATTGGTTAACTGGTTCTCAACTGGTTGTTGTTGTCATTGATGTCATGGATAATGGTTATTGGCTATATATTTTGAGGATATTGAGAAAATTGTAAAGGAAAAGTTTGCAGATGTTCAATTGTTGCTCTAGGTTTTGCTCTAGGATTTGCTTCTATGTTTGTGTGGTTCAGATATGTTGATCATGGATGTTAGAAGTTTCTATATCCAGGATTTGGGCTTTTGGATTGTTGTACAGTGCGAGTTATGTTCACCAATTGTGAACTATGTTTTTCAGTGTATCTAGCTGAGGTCCAAGAGAAATGTAGTTGCTTTAGATTTCTTCTTGTTCAAGTATAGAGCTAAGCTGATATGATTGTGTTGAAGACAATTTTGTTATTTGGAAGGATTGGATCATGTTAAGGTTGTGTGTGCTTAATTGATTTATGTGTTTTACGCTGGATTGAATGACATTGTGTTTAGCACTACTTTCAAAGCTTATGGAAGTGTGTTGAAGCTTCTTTTTGGGTTGCCCTCATTCTAATTCCACCCTAGAATTTTTTGGTGCCAACCTAATTTGAATTTGTAAATGTGATAGGTGTATGGCCAAATTTTGATATGTTTCAAAGTTGAAGATGGTATAAATACACAACGAGATATTGGTGAAAGGTGTGCAAAGAAATAGAGCAAGATAGTTGTGAGATAAATGTGAATTAGTGTGTATATAATGTGAGTGGTGGGGTTGCGAAGTCTAATTGTTGAGTTTCGAGAAGTAATGAGTTGAAGGTGTACTCGATCATTCATGCATATCTACAAGTGTTTGATCAAATTGTGGTGGAAATATCTATTGCATTGAGATTTTTTTTTCTCTATGTAACATATCTCTTCTATCTTATGTGAATATTAAATTCCTCAAGCTCCTTACGAGTGGTTTTCGTTTTTCCTAAGTACCCACCCAAACCTCATCTTTTTGAGCTCCATCCGCTGCTGCCACGCATCCACTAGGCACTCCTCACAAAAAGTCCTTCCTTCGCTCTTCTACCAGTTCCCACCATGCTTCCACACATCAACACCTCAGGCTCTTCAAGGATGATTCCCATCACTTTTCAATCAGGCCTCGTCTATGTGCCATGTAGCTTTCATTCGTGTACACTTTTTGGCTAACCCCACAAACGACGACGATAGTAAAGAATGCCTCCATGTGTCTTCACCGCACAGTCTTTCAATGCAAGGAGGAGGAATCATAAAGTGGGCCCCAACTTGCTGCCACATGTCTCTTTCATGAGGACTTCATTGAAGGGAAGGGAAGAGCAAACTGCATGCCTCGCCAAGCTGTCATGTGTCTTAATCGATTGCATGATTGAATGACACTTGTCTACACAGGATTTTCTAGGACCACTACCATCATTCATAGGGGATGCATTCGACTGGGGAGTGACCATGTTCTATGGCTTGAATCTTTTTTGTTGCAATGGCCAAAGGAAATCATTGTTGTAAGAATCATTACTCGAGATACCGAATCTTTTATGTTACTAGCCCACCAAGTAGTGGGATTTTTAGCTATATATGCTTCTAAAAATGAGTTGGGAAGATACAAAAAAATTAGGAAAAAGACACCAAGACTTTTGTATTTCTTGTAGATTATTGTATAAGACTCTCAGACTGTGCCATTGTTCATCCTTTCTATTTTCTTAAGCTATTTGATAAAACATTATACTATGCCATCATTATCTTGAATTGTTTATTTGCAAAACTTCTATAATTTTAAATACAATTTTGTTGGTTAGACCATGTCTTTGACTCTTCTTTTCATTATATGAATATGGGAATTATTTTATGTCATTGAATGAAATTTTTAGGTTTTTATCTTTGATTTATGTTATTCTAGAACATAGCAAATTGTTGATTGGGCCCTTAAATCAAATCCCAGAAGATAGGTTTACTATGCCTATATCTATCCCTTTACTCATTGCCTTAGTTAGATCTTTATATTTTATATTTGTTTCCTTTTCCCATTTCAAAACCTTAATTACAGAAGAAGTTGACTTCTTTAAAAACCCAGAGGTCACTTAGTTTAGTGCAATTGGTTCCCCTATTAACTGAGTTTCCAATAAAGGCTTTTACCTTGCCAATTTTTTTGAATCAACAGTTTCTTTTTTTTGGCATGCCCGATGGGACTTCTTATATGAATCTAAATCAAAAGAGGGTGTATGAGCCATCAGCCTATTACTAGATCCCAAACAACAAATAACCTTGGTTTGTTAGTGTCGCCACTAGGAACAGTACAAGCTGTGACCCAAATAGCGAATCTTTCACTTCCTCTGCCCCTTCCGCTAGCCATGTTGCCAGCCACTAATAGAAATTTCATGGCATGGGATGCCAAGAGTCCTCTTGTAGCACTAATATTACCCGCCATTTGGGCCCCTATCCTAGTTTTCACTTTAAAAGCTATACCTAAATTTATTGGAGATGGCTCAAGAACACCATCTGAACACTTGCAAGATGTGGCTGACATGTGTCTAGTAGATGGAGTTACAAACCAAAATATAGCACTAAGGTTGCTCGTAGCCTCTTTTAGAGGTAAAGCACTGGATTGGTATAGCACATTGCAAGCTAATACCATCGCTACTTGGGATCAACTCGAAGACCCTTTCTATGAAAGATTCTCGAATGATGGAGATAGGTCCTCACAATAT
>VDFB02193627.1:0-23022 GCA_007258455.2 Sequoia sempervirens
ATGGCATCATTGCAGGGGATTGTAGGATCTTTTCTGTTATTGCTCTCTGAAGCAATGGGAGGTTTTCTTGCTATATATACTTTCTATGTTGATGAGAAAGGGTCAGGAATTTGGAAATATAATGCTGGTTTTAGTAAAATACACCAGGCCTTTATTACTATTTAGTTGCAAAAAAATTTAGACTCAGCCAATTATTTGGCCTTTCTATTTTTTCATGCTATTTGATCAAACTATGAACTGTGCTTTATATTGTCTTGACACTTCATTTGAGAACTTCTATATATATTGGATGCAAGTTTGCTTACCTAGATCATGTCTAAGGACTCTTCTTGGCAATAAGAATGTATGCAACATTATTTTATATCAATAAATGAATTGTCTATGCTATAATCTCAAGTCTCCGATGTTTTGGAACATAACAACACCATTCAGGCCCTTAAATCTATGATTTATTGTGCCCATCATTAAATCTTGGCACATCGCCTTAGGTTAGACTTTACTTTATTATATTTGTTTCATTTTCCTTCCAAACCCTTAATATTATAGAAGAAATTTCTCTTAAAATTTGAGGTTACCCGCTTTTAGCTTAAAAGGTCCCCTTAAAACCGAAATTCCTATAAGACCTGCTATCTCATCACCTTATACAACAATCTCCATTGACTAGTTTGTACATGGAGCTTGTATCTACAGTTGATGGGTTGGTTGTGTTGCTGGCATGAGTTTACTAATGATGATACCTTAGAGGTATGAGAGATTGAATGGATTAGCATGTGTTGTGGGTGCTATTTTCAGTCATGTGGGTTGATCAGTTGGATGGGAGTAGTCATTTTTCTGGATGTTGTTCTAGCTGATGTTCTATCTTGTTTTCTAGAGAATGGCTCCACGATTGTGTTATGTTTGGGGCTTCGAATTTGGTGATTTTGTACAAGATGTGAGCACAGTGGAGTGGTGGTAGTGACCTATAATCGTTGTTGTAATTTGGGCTTGGAGATCATTTTATTTTAGACTGGTGCATATACACCATGGTAAGTTTCTTTCCTTTGGAGGATGGCTGGAATAGTTGTCGGAGATGGTGAACATTTTGATTGTTGTTGCATATGTCTTGGAGATAGGGACTTTGATCTTTGATTGGGAGAATCCAATAAGTTCTTTTTCAAGTGGGAGCATGTTGGGATTTGTGCCTTAAATTATTGGCTTGATATACTCCTTGAAGTCTTGTATCTATCTCTTATCAGCTTGACTTCCTCATATCGGCAAGACCTTGTTCCTAGTTCCCCTGATGCTCTGATGACCTCCACAGTTTGGTGCTAATAGTTTCCTCTAGCATTGTGTTATATCGGTAGGAGTTAGTCATGTTGGTGGGAGTCTCCAAGAAGTCTCCATGATAGCTCGATGTCTTGCCTTGGTCACTCATCAGTAGGACTGTGTGTCATCGATGGGACTTTGTCTTGATTCCCCTTGATGGTTCGATGGAACAGTGACTTGTATGGCTGTAACAACTCATCAGTGGAAAGTTGTGTCTTTGATGGGACATTGAAGCTTGTCCCACTGATGGAATGATGGAGTGGTTTTTCAGTGGGAGATGGCATCATCAGTGGGACTCTCCACTATGTCTCGACGATGGACTGATGGCTATGATGGGACCCAAGCTTACAGTGTAAAGGGAAGTGTCATCGACAGGACTATGTTCCATTGGTGGGACTCTAACTTGAGTCCCCCCGATGGTCTGATACCTAAAGATAGTTGACTAGTGGTGAAGTGGTGTCAAGCTAGAGGTATTGGGGACCACTTGAAGTATTGTCGACAAAATTTACTCATATTCGTGGGAGGCGATATGGACTCTCCCCGATGTGGCAATGGACTTGGTCGACAGTGTGTAGTGAAAGGTTCATATCGGTGTGACGATGAGTGATCGATGAGACATGGTATTTTTTCCCGCTAATACTCTAATGATTGTTTGATTTGGCTAGCACTTCACTCGTTGATGTGACTCAAACATATCAGTGAAAGTTTGAAGCTTGTCTCACCGATGGCCCAATAAGGAAACTATTGAGCGATGGTTTGTCTATTGTAACGACTAGAAACTAAATTGGTATCTTTCCAGCATGGGCCTAGAATGAGAATGAATGGTATAAATCATTGAACATCTACAATGTGAAGGAGAGGTGAGATCGAAGTAGGGTTATGCTATCAATTTCTCTCCAGAAAGGAACGAGATGTAAATCTCCTATAAAGGCTTAGAGCCTGAATTGTATTTGTAATTGTACTCTTTGTTGTTGATTAATACAATGGCAATCTGGGATTTTGGAGTGTGGGGTTTTTTTACCCAAAAGGGTTTTCCCCACGTAAATCTGTGTGTTCATTTCTTCTATTCCATTTTTCATGTTTAATGGTTCTGCTAGATTGAATCTTTTTAATGGTGTTGATTGGAACTAGTTTAATTAGCATTAACTTTTCTCTAAGGGTCAATGTGGTAATCAACTATGCTTGTTTTCGCTTTATGGCATAGTAGTACGTGTCTTTGAGGTAATCTAATGAAATTAAAATTACTAAAGGCACTATTTTTCTTGGATGTTTTAGTCTAAGATGACTGAGATTTCCCTACACAAGAGGCCATACCAAAGGATCCTTCCACCTAGACATAGTAACCTAGCCCATGGTTTGTTGAGTTTTAAAATCAGCCACACAACACCAACCCGCATCTGTAAAAACCTGTCATAAATCTTGCAGGTGAGGATGAGAAGACAAAATGGGAGGATTCCCATCCCAAGAATCATGCTAGAAAAGAGCATCTCTACCCCCATTACAAATCCAAAACAACCCCTACTTTACCAGCTTAATACCCCTTTTGAGGGTCCCCCAGATGATAGAACCCTTCCCCTCTAGGCTATATTGAGCAACCTCGGTGCTCTCAACCACACCCAAATATTTGAAGGTAATAATTTTAGCCCACAATAGATATTGTTATGAACACCACCACCAATACAATTTGGCAGCTAAAGCCTGCCCATTCAGATCAACCTGATGTAAACCAAGACCACCTTCCTGCTTTGGCTTGCAAGCAGCATCCCATTTAACCAAACTCCACTTTCTATGAAGAAAATTTCTAGACCATAGGAACTTCCGAGAAAATATCTCAAATTCCTTTATGAAGTTGGAAGGAGCAAAGAGAATAAAGCATTTGTAAACAGGAAGAGCCTAAACCATCGACTTCAAAAGAGTCACTCTACCTGTCGAAGAAATCCACTTGCAGGTCTAATGACTGACCAAACTTTGAAACTTATCAAGAATATCCTACCAAAAACATTTAGGAAGTGAACAAATAGAAAGACGAATTCCAAGATAGACAAAGGGAAGCCAACCAATATGGAAATGAAGAATGCTAGCTATTCTCTTTTGGATAGCCTTAGGAGTATGGAAGAAGTAGATGAAGGACTTCCCCTCATTAATGCACTACCCAGAGGTAGCCAAGTAATTGTCCAATAGACTATGCCACCTAATAGCTTCCTCAACCTTTTCCCTACCCATCAAAGCGGTATCATCCACAAACTAAATATGAGATTGAGGGGGGATATCATTTTCCCAACTCCAACCTTGAATCCAGCCACTCCCAACTAAAGAATGAATAAACCTCCCCAATCCTTCAGCAAGCAGGATGAACAAGTAGGGAGACAAAGGGTCCCCTTGTATAAGACCTCTAGAAGCACCAAACAACTTCATGGGCACACCATTAATTAGCACTGAAAAGGAGGAGGAAGTAACACAACTCTTGACCCATTCAATCTAGTCACCAAAAGAGCCAAAAGCTTTAAGAATCTTAAATAAGAAGCTCCATTTAACCCGATCATACGCTTTAGCCATTACTAGCTTAACAAACATAGCTTTTTCTTTAGAAGACTCCATAGAATGAATGGTTTCCATGGTAATAATAACACCATCCATGATATGCCTACTAGAAATGAAACCCCCTTGTTCCTTAGAGATTAACCCACTTATCCAAGGCTTTAGTCTTTCAACAATCAACTTAGTAATAATCTTGTAAACAACATTACAGAGAGCACTTGTCCTAAAAAGATCCATAGAATTATCTCCCTCCTTATTTGGAATAAGATCCAAAAAAGTTGCATGCAGTAATTTAAGCATTGTTTACTCATGAGGGATTCCCGAACAACCTCTAGGAGATCCAACTTAACCACTTCCCAAAATTCTTAAAAAAACTCAACTAGGAATCCATCAGGTCCACAAGCTTTACCTTTCTTCATCTGAAACACCACATTTTCAATCTCTGACAAGGTAATAGGAGAAAGTAGAGATTCATTCATTTCATCTAAGACCAACTGCATTTCATATAGTCCAAGATCCTAGTTTAATCCTCCTCCATCAGAGGTGAATCCTCAAATAATAAGGTAGAAAAAATTTGAACACATTTGGCAGAAATAGAAGCATAGGAGGAAGAAGTTTCTCCATATGGAAACAAGAGAAAGGAAATAATAATACCTTTTCTCCGATCTTTGACAAAATTGTGAAAGAAAGAAGTATTTCGATCACCAAGCTTAATCCAATCAATATGGGATTTCTGCTTCCAAAAAAATTCTTCTCTTAACCCCCATTCCTTAACATCCTTCACCGCAGTAGCCTCCAATAGACCAAGCTCCTCCGTGAGGCCCTGATCACAAATCTGCCTGGTGATAAAGTCCAATCTCTCCTGAGCCTTATGATTTGCATAAAATAGATTACCAAAGTGCTGCCTATTCCAAAGCTTCAACTTGTATTTCACATATTGAAGCCTCTTGGAGAAAGAGTACATAGTAGTGCCATAAGTTGGCTTCCTAAGACACCACCAACCAGGAAGCAGATCATGAAGAGACTCATCCCTAAGCCACATAAGTTGGAACTTAAAATACTTATTAACACAACACTGAGGTAACTCAGCCATAAGCTTAATAGGCCAATGATAAGAGCCCCAACCATCCAATATCTCAGAGCTAGTCACCCACCTGTCCCCCAACCAAAAACTAGACACCAAAAATCTATCCAATCTTTCAGAAATAGTTGCATTTCCACTTCTCATATTACTCCAAGTAAGGACTCCATTAGCTAGCTTAATTTCAACCAATCTCAAAAGAGCCACATTATCCTACAAAATCCCCGAGGAGGGCTCCAAGCGAGCACTACATCCCATCTTATCCTCTAAAGAAATGACAACATTAAAGTCCCCAGCCAAGATCCAAGGAAAATATGGATCTAGATAACTCACATATTTAACATGATCCCACAACCGAGATTTACCTTGAAATTCAATCGGCGCATAAATATTAGAGAAAAGAACTTTTTCCCCAGACTCAAGATGAGAAGCAACACAAGAAATCGAGCTCCTGTAGGAGATCCACCAAATGGAAATCTCATGTCAATCAAAAAGAGGTTAATTTTTGGAAGTATTTTTTTAATTTTGGAATAATTTAATTTGTTTTGAATTTCATGTTGAGGGGTGGAAAATGATTTATTTTTGAATGATTAAATTTTCCAAGTAAAATCTCATTTGCACATTGAAGTTGACTAGTGGGGTGAAAAAGTAGAAAAAAACAATTTAAAAAAAAAAATTAATTGTAAAATATTTGTGAGAAAATATGAGGCATTGGGAAACACTCAATAATGATTCCTAAATAATAGGGACTATGAAAGTGGGCACCTAGGCCTGCTTTTTGTGTTTTTCTTTTTTGGGAGTCAAAAAGAGAAGAATTTAAAACTGTTTTTTTTCCTATCTTTAGAGGGCTGTTGGGAATGAATATTTAATTATTTTTAATTATTTTTTGAGGGAATTTAATGAGCAGCAGCACCATGGTTCGTGCTATATTGGATAAGGAAAAATAAAGCATATGAAATTAATTTATGTACAGTAGGAGTTAAGAATTAGAAAATCACTTTTCATTGCAGGGGGTTTTGAAGAAGAATTTTGGGGAAGAGAGAAAGAGGGGAAGGTGGGAGAGAAGAAAGGAGGTTATAGAACCTACCTTGGAGGATGTTGTAAGCCATGAATGTTATAGGTTTGAAGGTTAAGAACAAAAAATTAAGATTTACAAGTTTGGTGAGAGATAAGATTAGCTACAAGAAGAAGATTGCAAGTTGATCTTTGGGAGAAGAAAGAAAGGTTGAAGGAGAGGATTGTGTTGCAGGCCTAATATCAGGCCCATGTGATTTTTTAAGTTATGTAATGAGAATTCAACAAGATTGGCATGTGTTTTGTAAGCAGTTTGTAAGTTTCAATGTAAAATTGTCTAGTTTTTCTTACCTAGTTTTGGGGCTTTGAATCCATTATATTTGTTGTTTAGATCAGATTGCTTGTGGTTTTTTAGTGTTTTTTTTAGATCGTATTGTGAGGTAAAATAAGATTCAAATGATGTACTAAGTGGCCAATAGGGTTGGCACATTGTTATGTAAACTTGGTTCAGATTTCAATACCAAATTTTTGAGTTATTGTTGCACTGTTTATGCAAGTTTGTGTGAGGTTTTTAAGAAGGTATTTAAGTGGAATTTGAAGGGTGTTGCAGCCTCCTCATCAAATGGGACTAAGTTTTGTTGCATCATCTTCATAAAATTCAATCGACACATAAATATTAGAGAAAATAACTTTTTCCCCAGACTCAAGATGAGAAGCAACACAAGAAATCGAGCTCCTACAAGAGATCCACCAAATGGGACTAACTTTTAGAGGATTCCATAAACAAGCCACTCCACCAGAGCTACCAAGTACTCCCACACATTGAAAATGACCTTGACCCCAAATCTTTGAAGCCACCTACAACATAGAATCAATTAATAACTTAGTTTCCTGAAGGAAGACCACATCAAGAGAATGAACATGAACCATATCCTGAATAGCTTTTTGTTGAGGGATGTATTCATACCCCTCACATTCCAAGAAATCATAATCATCGTTGAGGTTGGGAGAAGTGATCATCAATATTATTCACCAAACTGGCCTCAACCAGTGTCTCACCTGCTAACTTCACCTTTTCTTGGTTCTTCCGACCAAAACCTTAGAAGGTTTCTCAAGAACCCCCTTCTTGAAAGTTTTTTGTTGTAAACCCAAGGTAGATGAAGAAGACTTATTTTTACCTACAACAGAACCACTCTGCACTTCTGAGATAGCCCCTCCCCCACCAGGGGAACCTCCAAAATCCACAATCACCCCACCTTCCTCACCCAAAACTTGAGCCGAAGGGGTCAAGAAAAAATCCATCTGAGGACCATGACAACAAGTTTATCCATCCTAGAAATCTCTGAAGGTTGCACATCAAGTAACACTTCAACACAAGCACCGAATTCTAACTACATGTTCGTTGGGAACCCTTCCTCCTCAACTAACTCATTTAAAGCCTTAAATCTATTAAGAGTTTCTTCCTCCTGCCTATCCTTGAAAGTTTTCTTTTGACCCCATCCCCAATTGCGATACTTGACTAGAACAAAACCCTCTTTATCCGTTGTCCCCCCCTGCATGGCAGTCTTACCTTTATCTACCTTAAGATTAGACTTAGGGGGAATATTACTTACACCACTAGCACTAGAAGCACGAGAAAATATCCACTGAAGGTGACCATATTCATGGCATATACGACACTAAAAAGGTAAGGTCTCATAATCTAATGGCTGAGTCCAGGAACAGGAACCAACAGTCAAGTCAATAGAATTTGGAAAAGGCTGACTCAAATCAATCTCAACACATACCCGTGCATAAGAGAAAATCCTCTTATCCAAAGTTTGTTGTGAAGATCCAATCAATTTTCCCAATAGTAAAGCAATCGACTGGAAAATATCACTTCTCCAACATTCAAGTAGAAGTCAGGGGAGATAGACCCAAACTAGGACCCTAGAAGGTAACTCCTCTATCGAGTTAAATCCAGCATGCCATTGTTTGATAAAGAGACCTGCCTGGTTATAGAAATAGAGTCCCCCTTCAAATGCCTTGTTCCAATCCAAAATGCACGAAAAATCCACCAAAAATGAATTGTTTGTAGCCATCAAAATGTCAAATTCACCTTTCAAGCTCCATGTTTTCTAAATCCACATATCAAGGAATGGGAGAGAAACCATCATTCCCATAAATTTACATATCAAAACATGACTAGAGAAATAATCAAGATCCTCAGCCACTGATTCAGGCTAAATCACAAGAACCAGTCGTTCTTTTTCCCTTTCCAAACATTTGTTCACCTTGTGCAATTTTACATCTCCATTTTGGGTTATACCTGATCTAGGTGCAATAGGGTTAGAAACCCCAGATAGCACACCCACCAAGGAAGGGACCCCCGTAGCCATATTGTTTGGCATATGCAAATCCATCAAGACTCCAAACTAGAGAGACATCGGCCAAGACCATTGGATACCCCACACCGAGCTCGTAGTAGCCCCTCACATGGCTTGCACCACAAAAGATAGCCAACAAAAATCTTGCACCATAGGCAAGCACCATTCCCACACATAGGTCACAGAAAGAGAAAGGGTCAGCTCCTCAAAAGGAAAAAGCCCCGACCGACAGCAACAAGAGAAAGAAAGGAAAAAATCAATCGGTCAAAGCATAAAGAGTAAACCAATAGCAGATACAGGGAAGAAGCACGGTCCCCAAGACCCCCCCTATGTGCAAACACCAACCCCCCTCGCACTGAAATAGACCAGTAATGGCCAACTAGGGCAAAGCTGCCCTAGCAAGCCCGTCGGCAGCAGACAATTGCTCCATTTCCAGCTACCAAAATTAATAATTTAATTATTTAATTAAGCTAATTTTCCTCTAAATAGTTAAATAATTTTTATTTAATTATTTTCTTTTTCAATATCCATTTTCCTCTCATAATTAAACAATTTTAATATTTAATTGAATTCCCCTTTCATAGCGCCTATTTTCTTCTAATAATTAAATAATCTTATTATTTAATTATTTCCACCTTTCCTCTCCTATAATTAAATGGTTTTCACAATTATTTAATTACCTAACACTACTCTCTCCTAAATTAAGTAAATATTTAATTTATTTAATTTTCCAACCTTTCTTCTAAAATAAAAAAAATCAATATTTTTTTAATTTGTTCAATGTTGGCTACTAAAATTAACTACCTTTATTTAATTTTAGCTCCTTGATCCACATCTTTTCTCTCTCTTTAATCCTCCTCCGTTGATTAAATTAATTTCTAATTTAATCTCTACCCTTGAATTCTTTCAAGCAAAGCATATAAATAAATCCCTCATTTAAGCCATTTAGATTACACATCTCATTATCTCACCTACATGTTGTCATTTTCATTCTAGCACTCTTATCTATCACATCTCTACCATTTTCTATCTATACCTCAAGCATACATTCATCTATCATATCAAGCACTAGTAGAATTTAGAAAATAAATGACTTTGTGACAAACTTTTAGTCACAACAACTAAAAATGACTAATTCTAGTCATTTTTTGCAACATAGCTATAAATGACTAATTTGATCATTGGGTAAATAATTAGTCATTTATTTAGTCACACAAATAATTTGGCCCTGCAATCATGTTAGATAACATATAATTCTACCAATGATTCAATAAGAGTTATGGTACATATAATACATATATATTATCAATTATTTTAATCCATTTGAATAAATCATTTAAGGAATCAAGAATCAATAGTGATATTCCCATAGTCCATGATAGGGTCAAAGAGGAAGCATGTTAGGGAGCCCTAACTTCAACACATACCCTCTAACATATTAACATACATATAGTTTTCTATCGACGCAATCCTTGAACCTCCTTTAAGTGCAAGTGTTATTATATATTCCTCTCTCTATATAGAATTGTATCCCCCTCTATCTCTCTTTCTTTTTCCTAATCTCTCCAAAGATCAATTAAACTATCAGATTTTTTATATATTAATTTAATTTGTTCTATATAAGAATATATTAATTATTAATTATTAATTATAATAATTTTATATTTATATTTAATCATTTTTATTATAGAATACAATATATAATAATAATATAACCTATATATACTATTAAATATAATAATAAATATAATTATATTATGTAGAATTTAAATTGTATTACTATTATATTAAATATATTTTGTATTATATTTATATATTATTTTTTGTATTATATAAAAAAATATTTGGCAAATAAATGATATTTTATGGTAAAACATTATAAAAAGGAATTTTTATCCTTTAATGGCCTTTTTCATCAAATGAGCAAGTGATAAAGTTAATTTTTTTATTTTTGCAAGAAAGGAGGGAAACTTGTGTGGGAATTTTTTTTTTTGGCAAAATGATTGAAACAACATGGGCTCATGAGGAAAGTTTCAGTTTTGAGAGGAAAACCCTTACTTGTTACTTTTACCATTCCAAGATGGATTCCTTCTCTGTTGTTTGCTATTTTCAAGAGGAAGGTTGCAGTGCTTCTATCTGAGTTTCATTCAGCTAAGATCATGGGACAACTTCATGATGTTTCTGAGCATTTTTAATCATCATTTGCACGGTTGGTTGTTTCCTTTGCCTCTTTTTTGTGTTTTTCCATCTTCCCAGGGTTGCTTTGTTTCATTTCTGAGTTGTAGAAGGAAAATAAGGGAGTTTTCTTTCTTCATGTTCTTGCATATCAATGTCTTCTTCGTCCATTTGAAGGCTCTTTCCCTTATTCCTATGGGTTAGGGTTTTCTTTTGTGTTTGATATACATTTTCACTTTGAAATGCTACTTTGTTGAGCTCTGTTTTATGTATTATGGAGGCAACATTATGCAATAGAAGTTTTTAGATTCAAAACCCTTGCAATCTAGACTTTGGATAGTGTTTCAAGAGTGCAACAAAGAGGCAATGATTTTGTTTCAGGGATATTGGCTTGTTGCATTTCCATTAAAGCCATTGTGTTAGGCCCATTAAGGAGGTAGTAGTCATAAAAAATGGAGATCAATCTAACTATGCATCAAAATGAGAATCTAGTTTCTTTGATAAGGAATGGGAATCAAGTCACTGTGAAGTAGTGGTTGTGTGAATTAATGAGGTTATTTTTTCTGAGAATATTGTGTGCAACAATTTTTGAAATTGTGCCTCTCCATTGATAGTCAGCTATAAAGTTGAAGATGGGCACCTTAGTTTGAATAGCAAGGTTTCTAGCCTTCAAAAATGGTGTAGTTAAATAGTCATTTTAGTTACCTACCAGCATATATCCTAATGATAATGAGGGTAGTTTATGTGCTTTCTCCATCATTCCAATTTTCAAGCATAAATTAATAGCAACCACAATTAGAGCAACAAGGAACAAAGGGCATTTTCAATGCAAATCTCATGTTTTTTTATGAAATAATCCCACTACTAGGGTTTAGCTGATACAAAAAATTGTATTCTAAAATTGATGAAGTCCCCTAGGGTTTGGAACTCTAAATTTTCCCTACTTTCACAAAGGGTATTAGATTCAAGTATTCAAGTCATCAAGTTGGATTGGTGAAGTCTCATGGCACTTCAGGGTTTCAATTCTTCAAAGGATCCATCAAGTTTCAAACCAAGGAAATGTATCAAAATCATAGAGACCATTCATGCATAAAGTTGCTATTTTTAATTTTTTACCAATGCCCATTTTTGGTCATGATCTATTTTTTTTTTCTGATAAGGAGATCCTATATTATGCTACTTTATTCTATTTATTGTTGAAAATAGTTTTACTTCAAAGTAATTGTCTTTCCTATTTTTCTATAACTTTTATGTGTTGCTTTAAAACTATGATTTTTTGGATAAATAATTATTTTAAATCCTTAAAATTAAGTATTATTTGTAACCTATAAATAAGTGCTTTAGGCACAAGAGATGGTTAATGATAGTTGAAGTTATGCTTATGTTGCAAAACTTTCCATTCAAGTGTTGGATCTAGATTTTATGTGCATTTAGTGTGTTTAGATTGTATTCATTAAACTAAAAGTAAAGAACAACGCTAGGCTTTGTATTAACACTATGATTCATTTTAGTTGTAGTTGTGCATGCATCTAAGTTATTCGATCTATGAAATATTGCATTGTTTATGTGTGTTAGAGGTTGTTCACTTACCCGATTTTTGTGAATGCAGATTTATTGATCTCTTATTTTAGCTAGTAAATAAGTATTCATTGTGTTAATGTTTCATTCAATCACAAGGATTAAAATATAAAATATTCCTTGTGAGAGAAGAACCATTTTGACTCTTATGCTTATTTCCAATATAAAAAAGATAGGGCAAGATTTATTTTAGTTATTTCATTTATGTAGGCCCCCTAGAGAATATTGTAAAGTGTGCATAGTTGTTTATTTTGTTCATGGCTTAGAGTCTCAGGTTGGTTTAGTTTTTCTAGAAGCTTCCCCTTATAATTTGAAGAGAGGTTCATCCTTGCATACTATTTTGTTTTGCATTGTCTTGAAAGATATCAATTAAAACACGAACAAGACCCACATCAACAATTAAGGGAAACAACAAGAAGTAGTAGGAAGAAAATATTTAGATTTTGCACACATAATAACTAATGCATATACAACTCATTTAGTACCAAAGTTGAAGTTAGTTGAAAGGAAGAGAACTATATATTTTTATTGTCATCAACTAAGTTCAAAGAAATTTTGATCACATCATATATTTCAGCTTCAGCTTCTATTTCACCTTTCTCTTCCTCTTCCATGAATCCTATTTGTTCCTCTCAACCCAAACTTTTGGATGTTACCTTAACGTCCTAACCTATGACACCTCTATTTCACCTCATACTTCTTCCCCGTTCATTTAAAGGATCTTTCAACTCCCATTTTTTCCAATCCCATCATCGTAATTCCTTCCCCTAGTCCTATACAAGACAAGAGCAGGAAAAAGGAGTGCCATAATGGGTAAAATTTGTAGCTGCTAAAAACGAAATTGCTTATCATGTTGATTTCATCACACTTGCTACTATTTGATCTAAGCCAAAACCTAAGAAACTAAAGAAGCAATCTAAGGTGAAGAAGAATGTGGATGGTAACCTAATTTTATCTCTAGGATTTGCAATTCAAGCAAGGCTCAATATTGTCAATTGATAAATCATTATCTATGCCCTAAACTTACTATTAAAAGCATGTTCACATGTATGTTGTGGTAGGATTTTTAGATATAAAATAGATTAAGGTTTGTGTGCAAGATGTTCAAGGAACCAGTAAAGAAGTGCCCCACATGGCTTTTTCGTAGCCTCAAAATAGTTGAAAACATATTTTTTTGTACATCTGGCTTGTTCTTGGCCATTTTGTGGATTAGGAATTCCAGTTCATTTTCTTTACTTTTTTTGAATTGGAAAATCCACTAACACAGATATGAATTGTATCTCAACGTGATGAATGAAATAAAATGGTTAAAAAGAATATTCTTCAAAACTTAAAGATGAATGCACTAATAAGGTGTTTAGCCTCTAGTAAGTTCTCTATGTTTACTCTAAATCAAAGGACATTTATTACTTACAATTTTTTAGTTGCCACTGTTCACAACTCCTCACTTGCTATATTTGTGTTGGGAACACAAGAATTGTGCATGATCTACCAAATTTTATTGTGTTTGTTTGTAGGTAAGCATTAGCAATCATGTATACTACTAGGAGGAAAATTCAAAAGGAAAAGGGTGTAGAGCCTGATGAATTTGAGGAGTTTGTGGCTCGGGTGAGGATCAAATCTTGTTATGCATACTTATATTTGATGCAATATATATTAGGTTTCTTTTAGGTTGTTGTAACTACCCTTCACTCTATACTACAAGCCTTACTTGACTTGGAGAACACCAATCAGGAGTTGAAGAGTGAACTCAAATATTTGTATATCAACTCTACCAAGTAAGTTGTTTTTTCTATCAGTAGTTGGATTCTCATATGTTATTTGTGACTTGTGATGACTCAAATCTTTACTTCTCTCCAAAACTAACATGCATGGATGGTTATTAGCATGTATTGTAGTCTTACTTAGATGATTTCACTCCTATAATAATATTTAATCATAGTTTAAGAAGTCTTAGATTCTAATTGTCAGTTTTAAAGTCTTTTGGTCTTGTACAGGAAAGTTGATATATCTGGCAACCGTAAGGCAATTGTCATTCATATTCCATACCGCTTGAGGAAGGATTTTTGAAAGATTCATGTTAGCCTTGTGTGAGAGCTAGAAAATAAGTTCAGTGGAAAGGTTAACATCTTAACAAATTGTCTGTATGTTTTCTTTTTCAAATGTTTTTTTTCTTTCTTCCTCTTACTATTTTGCAATAATTTTTGGTAACCAATTCTTGCTGAAAAATAGGATTTTGTTATGATTGCCACAAGGAGAATATTGAGGTCACCAAAGAAAGGCTCAGTTGCAGTTCAAACCCATAGTCGAAAAATTAATTTCTATCCATGAGGTCACCTTGGAAGATGTTTTCTATCTTGTAGATATTGTTGGCAAGTGAGTTAGATACCGTGTTGATGGCTCCAAGATAATGAAGGTAAGATGATTGGTGATAAAGAAACTTGTATATCTATTCTTTGGACTTGTTCCAGGCTATATCTGTGTATCTTAAAATTTTACTAGTTGAGTGATTTCCCATTTTTTCAGGTCTATCTGGATCCCAATGAGCGTAATAACACATAATACAAGTTGGAAACCTTTATTGGGGTTTATAAAAAAAATTGTGGGAAGGAAGTCATTTTTAAGTACCCTTTGTTAGAGGCTAGTTAAATTATACCTTTAAAGTCTTCTCTCCTTTGTTGGATGGTATTTAATTGATTTTGAGATTATTTTTTTTATTAGGGTATGTATCAAAATATTGTTTGGTTGGTATTAGAAATTTTTCTGATCAAACATTTTAGGTTCTGAAGTATCAATGATTCTTGTTGAATTCATGTTATTGTCCTATTCTCTTCAGATGAGTTAAATTTTGTTTAAATCTGAAAAGAGCCTTGCTATACACACAAATGAATTTGAGAAGCATTTGTCACTCATTCATATTTTTATCATTTATTTATATGATGAATGGAAAATAGAAGATAAATCTTGGGGATATGGTTGAGAAATTCAATGGTACTGAAAACTATTTCAAGCCTATGTTGAACACTCTATTTAAGGCATTTGTTGATCTTATTTTTTTATTAGGGTATGTATCAAAATATTATTTGGTTTTTATTAGAATGCAGTGACCAAGCTATATTGCTGCAAATTTATACAAATCCTTTAAAGATGATACATGGTGGAAGATAACTCCAGGTATCGCTGCCCTTGTCCTACGTTGTACTTGTTTTCTTGTCAAAGTAGTTGCTTCCAAGTATTCTTTCTTAGAGAGAGGTTAGAGTGAAGCTTTCCAAGGTTTGGTTTCTAATGGTTATTGCATGAGAAAAGGAAAAAACAACAACCATTATGGTTATGTCACCTCAAAGTTCTTGACAAATTTTTTGAACAGTGAAAGGTAATTTGTTGATGACTATCATAAGAAAAACAAAGGCAATCACAAAAGAACACATGAGACTATCATAGCAGAAAATGACATGAAAGTTATGAAATAGAAACCAAAGGACATTCACTTTTAAATGTCTAGTGGGTAGTTTCACTATTGGCCTAAATGACATACAGTGCTTGAAGGTGAATAGCATGAAAAGTGCATACAAAAGGCCACAGGATTTCCCAAGTGTTACCAAGTGGCAACATATGTGACAGAGGTATATTATAGGACAATAATTAATATGACATTCAATGATATACAACAAATCACAATGTGACAGATGTATATTGCAGGACAATAATTAATATGGTTGTCAATGATATACAATAGATCATAATATGCCTCCACTTGCTATTTCAAATAGCTTAGTGTTTGTTTCAATGTATACAATGCTTCTATGTTTCTTATCTATAGGATGATGTATGTATTTTTATGAGATGCTCTTATGGGAGGATCAATGGACAAAGTTGAGGGGAAGGTAATGCAAGGAAAAATTTAATAGGGAAAATGTTTTTAATGTGACATTTCTAATTGAACCCAAGCCACAGGAACATACAAAACACCAGTATGGTAGGATGTTGTAGTAACAATGCGATTCTTGTAAATATACAGACTTGTAGGATGATTTTAAATTGAATATTGAGTGCAATCATGTAACCTTAATAGGGTGCAGTTGTCAATATGAGCTAGAAATTGCACTAATTTTTGCAATATCAAGCTGACAAAATAGTGTTTTTTATTGATAGCCATGAGGAAACTATCATGTTAAGGAAAAGGTATTGTGATGACAGAGAGGAAGGGGATAGGACATGGGCTCGAAGATTTCTTTGCAAGGAAGATTTTATTTCCTAACCTCAAGTTGATGATTCATTGTTGGCTTTAATTGAAGATGTAGGGTTTTTTCATGTGGATATGAGTCATCAGAGGCAAGGTATAAGATCTTCTAAGTAGTGGCACACGAAGTGAATCTCAATTTTTTTTTTCACACATTCAATTCATATTAGTCTTGTATTGATAGTTGCATAGTGGATTCATTATTCACTGTCAAGTATTAGAAGACAATGAATTGATTCTCATCCCATTTTCAAAGAGTAAATGAAGGACTAACAGTGTCAAGAAAAGAGAGTAATTCATAGACAAAGCAATGAACATGAGAATTTAGGTACAAGTTGATGACAGTCAGAAGGTCTATACCAAGATAAAAGCCAATAGAAAGTAAAGCCAGTGGACGATATAGGAACTAGACAAAGAATGAAATAGATTAAAGGGAAGAGGAAACCTACAATTAGAGTGACATTGCCAAGGGACTACATGGACTCAATGAGGCAGTAAGAAATCAAGTTCAAGGAGAGCACTATCATGGGTGTGAAGATCAAGAGATATCTCATGACCAGATTCACATTTTATTGAAATATAGGGTTTATTGCTTGGTTCTTCACAGGAATACTGGAGAAGAATGTGAGTTACCATAATACCACACCATTTTTGGGGATTTTGGCTTGGTCATTGCGATGAGGTAGGAAATTCCTTCTCCACCATTTTTATACAGTGCACCAACACAAAGGTTACATTTTGTTGATTTGTAGCTTCCTGCAAAGAACCATTTTTGGAATGGGGGAAGTGGATGAGATTAAGGAGCATGTGGGAGATCGAAAAGATAACAATTAAATTTAATATTTCTTGATTCGTTTTCATAGTCATTGAAGATTTGGAACGATGCAACAAAGGAAGGGTGGCAGTTTGAGAGAGAGGACAGGATGGAGGAAGTCAATGAAGTTAAGAGAAGGATCGGCTAAAATCAGGACATCTGCCAAGTGAAGAATAGAAGAGCATATTGATAGAAGAAAGGAAGTCACAAAGAGAAGTAGCCTAGAGAGTGCATTGATCAATGTTAAAACTAGGGGAGATTCTTTTTTAGAAGCTTTAATTTCATTTGATGGAAACTCATGCAATGGAGGCTCTACTTTTCTCCTTATCTAGCTTAACTCCATGTAAATTTAATGAAGAAAGATTGTCTCTTTTATTTTCAAGTGTTCATCTTCCAAAAAGGCACAATTTAAAACTTCAAGAGTAGCTTTAGTATCCAACCACAAGAGACAACAAAGGTTTGGATATGATTGACATGAAAACTTGGAGTTTATTTTAAATTGTGATCACCCAATTCTTATTCTTTCCAAAAGAAATTGCATTAAGTCAGTTCTCAATGTTGGAAAATGATCAAGAGGAAGGTTTCTAGCTTGCAAAATTCACTATTGGATTAGATGACATTTTACCCTTTAAAATAAATTTTCAAAGTTGATTTTTAACACCTCACAACATTTTTATTCAGAGTTCATTTATCTTAACTATTTATACTTAGCCTTGAGTTTCATTTTAGTTGTATTCCTTGATCAATTACTTTTAGGTTTTAACTCTATCACTGTTTATTCTTCATTAGCTTGTTTATTGTACATAGCTATTTGTAGCCCTAGTATCTGGCGTGTATCACATAGTTTTATTTTAACAGGTGGACATGCCTTCTACAATTTTCCATTTACATTTGAGAATTCTTAGCCTATATTCACTTCTTCATCCTTGTTTAACATGTCATTCTCTAAGGTGACTATTCATTTAACAAAATACTATACATAGAAATTTGGGGTTATAAAAAAAAGATAAATTTGACAGTAAGAAAGCTCTGGCATTGGTTTTCATTTAATTATTTTAGGGTTTGTCTTCATTCAGTCTTGATCAGACAACACCACAGCTACCTTCTAATGGCCTAAAAGTAGATCTAGAATTCAAAGGTTGTTATGGGTTTCCACAAATATAGGTATTGAATGATTTTCGAGTTGGATCACCCAAAAACAACACTAGTGCATTGTGTGATTCTTTCAATGGAGAGGGAGCTATGATGAACATGAATTTTAAAAATGTGGTTACTAATTCATGCAAATGCAAGAACAAAATGTGGTAGACTCCTAATAAAGATCTTAGTCTGCACATAGAGAGCAGCTCAGAGTCAATCCGCCTACAAACATCTCATCCCATCAATCCACCCTCTCTAGAAACTAAATATCTTCAGGAGAAGATGAAGAACGAGATGGGAAACTTCAAACTCTTGAATTATTCCCATTATCTCTTGAGGTATCTCTTAAATCAAAAGGATGGAGCAATGACAAACAAATGCCATTTCCTATTTCTTCATTTGTAGAGTCTCCAACACATTCCAGTCTAGTTGAGTTTCTTCCCAAGTCTTCTTTATTCTCCATTTGAGTTCCATGCTTGTCCTCAACGAGCATTTCTTTTTCAATTTATGAACTATTTCATTTCATGGTTTGTACATGTTACATTAAGGCCATAAGAAAGCATTGTTCTTTTTGTAAATCCAATTCCACAAATTTTGTGATGTATAGCAAACCATTATTTCTTGATTGTTCTAAATGAGCCAAAAAATTTGTTGATGTAATATGGATTTCTAGTTCTATATGCATTGATATTTACAGAAACTTGCTCCACAAAGGTAGCATAAAGTAGAAATTATCTGAATGCAATCACTTGCATGCACCATATAGAAGTGAGAACAAGTTTGATCTAATCCAGTAACAGATCAAAACAATAAAAATATATTGTATCTTGTATCTTGTATCTTGTATCTTGATAGGAAAAAGTAGTTTGGAAAATCTCAATGAGGGAACGCCTTTGGCATAAAAATTAAAATGACTAAATTTACTACCAATTAATGGAAATCAGTCAATTAAAATGATTAAATATACTACTAATTGACAAAAAACAATGACTAAATATATGACCAACTAACGGAAAAATAATAATTAAAATAACTAAATCAATGACTAAATTAACAACTAAATATACTACCAATTGACAAAAATCAGTGACTAAATATATGACCAGTTGAAGGAAAAATAATGATTAAAATGACTAAATCAGTGACTAAATTAATGACTAAATATACTAGCAAATTGATCAATCAAAATGACCAAATAAATGACTCAAAATGGTTTAGTCATAAATTTGATCGCATTATAAATGACCGGCAATAAACTACTAAAGGTCACATGACCAAGTTTAGTCATTTATATGCAATTTTAGTAGTTTTTTTAGTCATTTATTGTTGTTTTTCTACTAGTGAAGATTCACACCATATCATATCAAGATCAAGATCAAGGAAATATCAAGGTTATGCAATCAAATTTTGAGGGAAACAACCATAACAAGAGTCCATATTCAAGGAGATTTTATTTAATTTCATGCATACATTATCTTCTAACTCTTAGACACAATTAAGGTTTGATGTTGAATGTGGATTGGATCTAGTGCTTCCTTTGTTATCTATTTTCTACATCATACATTTTGGTGAACCCAATGAGAACCCCCTAACTAATTTCTGGCTCAATATTTTGAGAAATTTTGAGGAATTTTGGAGTTGGACCCACTTCACTTGATCTAGCTTTCTTTTTGCAAGTTTTGTTAGCTTTTTGTTGTAGGTTTTGTGTCATTTTTGGAAAAAACCCTAGTTTTAAAAGATTTCACCATATCTTTCAAATGGTCATGAATTTTTATGATTTTTTAGTTCAAGTTTATGGATCATCTAAGGAAGCTACAGAAGAAAAATTAAGGTCACATCATTATTTTTGGGTGATTTATGATTATTTTAGGTTTTTTTTATAAATCTTCATTTTTTGGTGCAAATCAGTGAATTTTCCAAAAAAATTACATTTTTGGAAAGCTCTTGAAATTTTAGTGGGGTTTTGTTCTTTATAAATTTATTTTTGAGTTGAAAATAGTGATAAAAAATCAAATCTTTGTTAATTAGAGTTTTTCCATAATTCTACATTTTTTGGCGAAAATCAGTAATTTTTTTAGAATTTTTTGTATTTTGGGATATCTCTTAAAATTTCAGTAAGGGTTTGTTCTTTGTATTTTTATTTTTGGTGCCAAAAATATTTCTAAAAATCAGATTTATTTTGACTTGGTGAAAAAAAATTGGAATTACAATCTAGTGATGAGCATATTTTTCGTATACATCTATTTTGTTGCATCATAAATTATTTTCTGATATTTGCAAGAGTTTTATTGTCATTATCAGATCTGAGTCCTTTTTTTTATTATAATATAACCCTCTAATATTAGTGATCAATTATCTTGTTAGGGTTTTTCTTTGTTGCTCTTCAAAGGGAAAATTGGATCAAGTGGACAAAAATTTGGAGCTAAAGAAAAACCAGGTGCATACTTTTCAACTCATATCTTTATCTTAATCTTGCTTACAAAATCACATTTAAATTTGGATCTAAAAAAGAACAAGTGTCTTCTCAAAATCATAGTTTCAATTTGGGATTAAAAAGAACAAGTGTTTGCATTGCTTGGTGATTGTGTTTGTGCTTGAAGGTGTGTATACTCTTCCCTCGCATCTCCATATGATCTTGGGAATAAAAATCACTCTTCAACACTCTCACTTTCACATCACAAATTTCAATTTCTAAGGTTAATGAACATTTATTGTGTGATCGAATACATGTGTATGCTCTCTCCTCACATTATCATATGATCATTATTTGCATCACTTTTGTGTAACCTTCATAGGGGGGCTACCTAGAGAAGTGATCACTCTAGGGGAGACCTCAACTCTAGCATTCTGATGGAGTATAAATAGTGGGGGGTGAATCAAAAGACTCACCTCTTGGAAGTGAATCTTGTCAATCTTTGCTAATCCCCAAAGAAATTTATACCTTTGGGAAGTGAAGGTGGAGTGTGGGTTACCCTCTCCTCACGGATGTTTTACATTATTCTCCTTTCAAATTCATGGATTTGGGCCTCACCTACCTTCAAGGTATATAGAGGACATCCCTAGATCCTTGTGCATCCTAGTTTAAGACCATTGGCCAACCTACTTGCTTGAATAATTGCTAGGTTATTCTTGTGCTTGGAAGTGTCTTCTTATCATAATCATTTGCATTACATCTTGCATCAAATCTTGTTTTGTGTGTGCGAATGTGTATTCAATATCTAAATCTTAATCAAGCAAGAAAAATTATTAACCTACCTAAAACCATGGATCAAGATGATCCTAACATATCCTTCATCTTCCATCTCATACCTCAAGATCTTGTTGAATTTCTCCTAGCCAACTACTTTAACAATCACATAAAATCCATGATCATGTGTCACGTAAGTAGATTCCAAGAGATCCTAAACACCATCCAAGACACCATTGAAACTTATACCCAAGTCATGTCACCCTCCATTTCATCCTTCCCTCCATTGACAAGGGAAACCAAAATATCTTCCATGTTCAACCAATACCCATCCATAACCATATCTCATGCACTTCACATCCTATTCAACCCATCATCAAGTCAAAGAGGGTCATCAAAAGGTCACCAAAGAACACCATCAAAAAACAACTAAAATTCACCCTCCAAGGAGCACAAAAAGTCACCCTCAAAGGAATACAAGATCCTATTTCACAAAATGCTAGTACTATTCTTCTAGTTCCACCCACTTCCACCTCATCCTTCCCATGTTTATCCATCTCCTCCATCTCATCCATTTTATGTTTTTCCACCTTCACCTATACAAATTCAACCATGTCACTCACTTTACCTCGTTGATCCAAAGCATGACATCATATATCCCCCATTATGTCAAGATAAAATTACTCCCTCTCATGATCCCATTCCATCTCATTATCCCATTCCTTCTTATGATCCCATTAATTCTTATGATCTCATTCCTTCTTGTGATCCCATTCCACCTCATGATCCCATACCATCTCATGATCCAAGTCTCTCAACTCCATGCCATAATCCTAGTCCATCAACTCTATTTCTTAATCCTATACCATCTCATAATCCTACCATATCCAACCCATTTGATGATACTAGCATATCCACCTCATATCATGATCCTAGCATACCACCTCCATGGTATGATCCTATTCCATCACAAGAATAAATATTTCCATCCATTACCTCTCAAGACGCCCAAGGTATAAGCATTTCCCCTACATCACATGATAATCCTAATCCTTCACAAGATCACATTCATGAATCACAAACATATAAGCTTGGTTCATCCACCTTTATAAAATCTAGTTTTCTCTTATAATACCACATGTCTTCCACATCCAACACCCCTCAAGTTGGTCTTTCATCTTGCTTCACAAGTGACAAGTATCTCATTGGTAAGAATATTCTTCAAAAGATGAATTATCAAGGAAAAGAGTTGGGCCTTCATGATCAAGGTTGACTTGAAAACCCTAATATTAGAACACATCTAAATTATTATGACCTTGGCTACATACCTCCTTTGCAAGATGTTGGTATCTCTTTCAAACCCAAAAGGCCTCCCTTTATATTTTGGGGTGCACCTCCTCTATTATCTTTACCATGTATTCTAAGACCTCATCCATCAACCCTTCCATCCATCTTGGGCCCATATATTCCTAATGTATATCCTTACATGCCCTTTCAAGAACAATAAAGGCACATACCCTTGAATTCTTTCCAAAACCTTCCACTTCAAAATCCTCTATTTTCATATAATTCCTCTATGGCCTC